>UYYA01004342.1:22981-106407 GCA_900624975.1 Angiostrongylus costaricensis
TATCCATGAGTACAGGTA
Source organism: Angiostrongylus costaricensis (assembly GCA_900624975.1). Taxonomy (NCBI): domain Eukaryota; kingdom Metazoa; phylum Nematoda; class Chromadorea; order Rhabditida; family Metastrongylidae; genus Angiostrongylus; species Angiostrongylus costaricensis. Next base: position 23,000 of record UYYA01004342.1, read on the forward strand.
TATCCTGCCCTACGGTTCTCTTAAAATCTACAGCCAGGTTTCCGCAAGGTACATAGTAGGTGGTCGAGGGTTGCTGCCAACAAATATGCTTATTCTCTCGTAGGGTAGAGCGTAGTAATCTACTAATGGGTATACACAAGACCTGCGGCCTAGATAAGCAAGTAGCCTATAAGTCATTGAACGCTCATTCCCCTATCTCTCAAAGGACCTCCGATACGACAGTGCTTGATAAGACGAGTACAGTCACAAAGCCAAAATTTCGCATCTATTACGGCTACCTAAACCTAGAACGATTACTGTGACGGTCTGTACTTTCAGTGGACGCATCTATATTTCACGAACTTCAACTGAAGATCCGATCACGGAAGCTAGGGAAATCGTGGAAAATCACCGCTTACTAAATACTTATTTCTTTGGATACTTGGACGTCCCATCTTCACGAATTTCGAAGACTCCAGCACATTTCCAATTAATGATGGTTTACTTAAAGCATAGTGGTGGTTATGACTCGCAAGCCGTGCTCTGTAAAACATCGGTACTTGCGAGCACAGTTGTCTAATTTTATTTATGAACATGTCCATAACGTGTAGGCGGTCGCCATGGAGCACGCTTGCTTCCTTGCGAACTCGGTTTTACAATTCTTTTCGTCCATCTGTTGCCCATTTTTCTCCTTATATAACTGGCCGAGGGCGCATATGGCGCTGCGGTCAGAGATGCCCTGCAATACACATGGGATCGATCCCCGTACATGTGGCTTACCAAGCCTTGCTTCCCATCGGAGTTGGCAAATTGGCACCAGACTTATCTGGGTGGACAGCAGCACTGGGCCGATACATCAGTAGGCCACAGCGAGTCATTGTAAAGCCCAGATATGCATACAATGACCCCCTTTGAAATCGGATACATGGCGCATCCCTCAGGAATTGATCGAAGCTGAGAGCTTTATCCTTTCTATCCTTATGACCGGCCTATGCTTGTTCCGCCATCGAGGTGTATTCCCTTGGGTCTCGAGGGTGGATAGATTTTGAAGATCAGAGCTTCGAAATTTGGCCTGATGTTGTGTGTGCGGTTAAATTTCAGAAGACATCGTTCAAAAACTCTGCGGATAGTGCGCAGTATTCTCAGCGTGGCTGAGGTATCGGTCCACGTTTCCGCTGCAAACGCGGCGCTGGAGGGACTGTTGAATCGAAAAGGTGGCCGTCGATTTTTGGGTGCTGCTGATGGTCGGTTGGTCCTTTGAAAGGCCTGAATGCGATCCACAGTGCTCTCCTGCCTCTATCTAATATCTCCTTCATATTATCCGTGTCCATTGAAAACATAAGTACATGTATGAAGTGGCCTCTATAATCATTGAACCAAGCACCCAGCTTAACCTGTTCGCCGTCACACAATGGGTTCCTGATGAGCTGTGTCTCTTTCCGATTTAAACGTAGTCCGATCTTTTTTCTCTCTTCGTTGAGCTCGTTGATCATCATCTCTGCTTCGTTGGCACTTCCTGAAAAGATGGCGATTCAATCGGCGAAAAGATTTGGTAAGAATTTTCGATCAGTACGTATCCCTTTTTCGTCCCAATAGAGTGGCTTCATTATCCAATGCAATGCGGCACCAAATAGTTTTGGCGATATTGTCTGACCTTGTAAATGAAGTCAATTTACTCCATAAACAAATTTTTGCAACTTTTTTCGTCTTTCATTTTGTAAGTAAAAACCATTTTATCTCTTCGTTTTGAATTTTCAGACAGAAATAGTGCAGTGCACAGCAACCCACTTTCATGTGAGCAGGTTTTGCTAAAGTGCAAGCGACTTTGAGAATGCAATGTTGACTTTCTCACTTCAATAGACTATATGGGTCAAAACGATACAAACCTCTCCCTCGTAAGCTGTGCGATTTCTTAAGAACGGTGTGGGTTTATGTGAAAAGAGTCTCGCGTTCTATCGGGCGATCCCATTCACATATCTTCAAAGTTTAACCGACTTAACCGTTCCGTTTGTATGTGAGCGATTTTTATGAAAAAATGGTCGTTCGCCACCGTATACACAATTTCTCTAAGCTTATTTTAATTTCTAGAATCGATCAGTGCACGGGTTTTGCATTGCTTTTTTTACGGTTGCTTTTTATTGCTGGTGTTTTCCGCTGTTAGTTTTACAAACTCGTTGATTTATTTCATTGTTTGAAAAAGAAAGACAACCGAACAGTGTAGTGAAAACCAAGTAAGATAAGGCGTTTCGGCACTAACTTGAGTAGCGGCAGTTTTCAACAGATTGGTTGGTTTTGAGTGGTTTCAAAATTATTTGCTTTATACAAAGTTGAAACACTCTGTAGTAAAAATGTAAAATAATGTATGCTGTTTAAAAACCTCGCGATTGCTGAACAAGAAAACGACACATTCATATTCCAATGCCGAGGTTAAAAGAAAGTCGATCCTGGGAACTCTGTAGTACATTAGTAAAACGCATAACTTCACTTTGTTTTCCAAAGTTATTCTCTTTGTTCTCACCATCTGATTATGAATTGACTTCTTTTCAATCTATAACTTTTACCTACTTCCTATCGTTGTTACGAACCTCCTGTTGCGTTTCTCTCAACCAGCGTTTTTACGCTAACGGTGCCATCAACAATCAGCCGTCAAACGGAATGATTGAGGAGCACAAATCGGCATAGAACCTATTATTACTATAGTGGCACATGAGGCGCAGTGGTCGGGAGCACCCTGCAGTACATACATGAGATCGACACCGTGGTGGATAGTAACAGTGGCTCGATGCATCGGCAACCTACCGCGAGTCATTGTAAAGGCCAGCTGTGCATTTAATCACCTCCGACGATACTTGATGAAGTCGAATGCATGGCGCATCCTTCGGGGATTGATCAACGCCGATAGCTTTATTCTTTTCCCATCTTTTATTATTAGTATTGCTATTGTTATTGTTATTATTATTATTACTTTTAGTACCGTGCTTAACACATGAGTCCCGGAAAGGGTGATCGCGGTTCGTCCTGGCTTGTGGTCCATGTTTTGCAAATATCTGAGATCACTGTGGTTGTACTTGATTTCTCTTCATTGAAAAAATTTACAAGGAACAAGGTTTTTTGACAAGGTTGAAGGTTATGCTATTTAAGAAGCTGTTCTACATTCTAGTCACCGACCTGTCCGGCCATTTTTTAAAAAATAAACCTGTTCTATATTTTTTTCGCATGCACCCACCTATCAAGTTCTATCCACTGAATAATGAAAACCGAAGTATTGTGCAATGAAAAAACCAGCCCACTGTAGAACGTTTTACACTTTCACACCCGTATTTCTTCGATTACTTCTTTTTTTCTGGTTTTTCTTTCGAAATTTTTTTATTGCATCCCACGAACAACTAACCTGGTTTTTCTTCTGATTGCTATGTTCGCTTTTAGCTGCTACAGATTCCCTCTAGATTCTCAACGAGTGATCAATGCCTGCTGAGTGAATAAAATGTCTGACAAACTCACCTCATTCCAATAGCATTGCACTTCATGTTCATCTTTCGTCATCCATATTTTAGTTCTATTTGCTCATTTGTATTTCACGTGCTGATTTTTTATTTTATTTATTTCTTCTGACATCCCTTCTAACGGTTTACCACCTCATCGTGGCTGGTATTCCTGGGTGCCAGGGTGCGAGGTAAACGGGGATTTATTCCTCTGGCAGAGTCTCCCAAGTCGAGAATGAGTGCGGCATTTCCGTTTTCCGTCAAGAAGCCTAGCTAAGAGTAAACCCATACCAATGGCCAGGCTGACCTCTGGATTCCAGGGAACTGTAATGGTTTAGCCAGCAAATCTCCGAAAAATGGAGATTATGCTGGGGCCCGCACAGCTAGAGGACGGGCAATCAAAATATCAAGTATCAAGCTCTGACGTCGCATATTGTAGTGATCGCAGTTATTTTTAATTTGGTTATATGTATGTCACCTGTAGTCCACGAAGTTTTTCGGATTTTGCATGCAAGGCAGATCACCACTTGATTTTGTCCTATTCATGAATATCTTCCAATGCTGTTTGATTTAATTTTCTCTGAATTCATAGGGAAGGTCTGCTACAGCATTCCCATTTCTTCAACATGAGCGGCCGTTTGCCTTTATGGGTCGGAGATATCGTTTCCTGGGACGTCCCTTACCAAACGGAAAGGATGACTTAAGTGACCTGTGGTAGAGTCGAACCACGTCAGCGTCTGGAGTGACTATCTCGTCAGCGTCTGGAGTGACTATCTGAGAATGCTCTAGATCATCAAACTGGGGTTCTAAATGCAAATAGCGCTCGACTAGCATTCAACATATTAGTGAAAGAATATGGGGAAGGCTCAAGTTGCAGCCAAAACCGCCTGTGAGCTTAAACACCACATTGGATCGCAGTTGTAAATACGTGTTTTTTACTAGTGATAGATTCAATTCTAACTGGTTTTCAGCACCGAAGGATCCATATTGGTGACTAAGTTCCTTTTTTGATAAGCTAACATGAGATTGTTGAAAATTTTTCGTTGGACGATGGGTTGTTACTTACTAGGTGAGCATTGCGTACTTCATAGCCACGTTGTTCAACCTATGCATTACGCAAGCAGAATGAATTTGGTGGTACCTAGATGATTCTTTAACACCTTGAAAACTCATCTATGACGTCGTCTAAAAACCCAATCTGCCGCAACAATTTTCCTAGTCCTCACTCTTCTCTTCTCTAGCGCTTAAGTGTTTCAAGTACAAAGTCAAAAACAAATTCACAGTAACCTCAACTATGACGTATTAAAAATTCAAGCAAAAACATGACTTTTTCCCTCCTACGAGAAAATTACAAAAAACATCAGACCGCATGCCTATTCCGGCCTTTCAGCTACTCCTTCACTTTTTAGCGTTTCCTTACCAAAACTTCAAACATCATCTTTTCTTTGTGAAAAAGCTGTAAATTCTCGACCTAAATTTATTTGAAAGCCAACGTTTGGTTTTTCTATTTTCAAACAAGATCTACTAGATTGTTTGGGACATAAAGTGGTTTTCTTGGTATCTTTTTTCATTGATTCTGACCTTTCTTTTCTCTTACTTCTGATTTTTGGTACATCCACAGCGATGTGCACTGTTCTCAATTCGTGCCTACATGAAAATAACTTGGTCTTTCAACTTTGAACAAATATATCTCAACTCATGATGAACGTTGTTAATTAAAATAATAACGAATGGAATCACAGATTTTCTCCAGGTAGGAAAAATGTTTCGTATTCCTACAAAATTAAAATTATGATTTCTAGTTTTTTAGCCCACGAAATCGAGTTTTTTGCTTGTTTTTTCGTAGATGCTTCAATTTCGAACTGAAAATCGGTTGAACAAGCGGTGGGAACCCATCCAGTCAGATGTGACGGATGCCGTTCCGGATTCCATCATTACGCTGGGCGTCTACTGCGTTTGAGCAAAAATATTTTAAGAATCTGAACTATGTTGACATCCTTTTTCATTTTAATTCAGAAAAAGTCAGAATAAGTGCAGTATTTTAGTACAAGTATACATAGCCTAAGGCACGTGTTGGACAGTGGTTGGAGGTGAAGTACACATGGGATCGATCCCGTGCCCCTAGCCCACCAACCCTTCCATCCTTCAGGGATCGGCAAATTGGTGCCAGACTTGCTAGGAGAATAGCAGCGCTCGATACATCGATGGGCCTGAAAGAGTCATTATAAAGAGTAGAGATGCATCTACTCACCTCCAACGGTGTTTAATGATCTAATGCGTGATCCATCAGGGATTGATTAACGTCGAGAGCTTTTTACACATAGCCTTCTACCATAAGGTAAACTCTTTTGTACATCCCTGTATAGTTTAGTACAAATCCTTAACCACTTCTTTTTTTGGGAAACTTGAACTTATCGGTGGACCTCAGCAAGTCTTGTAGACGTCGTGATGCCTGTTGTCCACTTCCATGCGCCGCACAAACACAGTATGAAGCACGATGAAAAGTGGATTCTGTATGGAAAGGAACCACATTTTTTGCAACGATTGGAGGACGATAGAGACTCGACATTAAGTTTGAATTAGAACAATGATATAGTCGATTTCTCGCGGTGGACAAGTTGAATTATCCAATTTAATTTTTTGAAAGCTGGCGAAACGTTTACACCAGTGATGCTCAAAGGTCAAAACCAACCTAGCACTACAATAACTATGATCGTTGTCCATGCATAAGAGAAGCACTGTTCTTTCTGTAACATTCAGCATTCCATAATAATTTTCATACCAGGTAGCGGAAAAAGTGAAATAACCAAGACGAACACCATATAATTGACCAATTAGGGAGTGGATAACACAGTAGTAGCGATGCCTGTCATAACGAGCACGGTGCTGGTTCGATCCCGCTTTGGCCTCATCAAGCCTCACTAGTTTTGTGAATTACAAGGCATCTATAAGCACTGCGTTGCACGCGTTTGGTCCTAATAAACAACATTAATTTATGGACACATTAATGTGCACCTTCAGTGAAATCTGTCGATAGAAGCCCCTCACTCTTCAGTTTATTAATTCCCCAGCGTCATTCGTATCTCATTCCTTTTCTGTTGCAGTTAGTTCTTGCAACATAAGTTCCGAAGCTTCACGACATCCGTAATTTACCGCCCACTATGATAGTCACGACTATAAGGAGAGCACGTTAATAAACTAGGACGCGCCTTCGAAATTCTCGACGTCTCTGCAGTGATTTCTTCTTGGTTCTTCACGACGAAGCTCTTTTTCGACAACCGTTATAAATTCTTGAGTTACGGAGGGCTTGATAACTACTGATCTTTATGGAAGATGTTTTGCTTCGTTGCATTTAAAGGGCATAGAATTTCTACAAAATATTGGAAAACGAATAACAAGCGAGGACCATAGACTCGGATCACCGGCTCTGAGGAAGACGAAGACGTCGAAACGTTAGCCGAAAATAAACATCATTATCAACCTCGTGCAAGCTCATCAAGGAAAAAATACATATTGATTAGTGATACCGAGGTTCAAAGAAAGTCGGTTTCGAAATATTGGAAAAATTAGTGCTAAAAACATCTTAAAAGTGAAACAATGCTTACGCAAAATAGATTTCTCGGTGTCGAAGTCTTTGGAGAAATTCCATCTTCAATTCTTTCGGAGTTCGAAATTCGATCACTCACAAGGATCGCAAAGAAATGGTCTTGTTTTCTTTTACACGACCCATCTTCACATCTACTTCCCGAATCGCAGCACTTCTTCCAATCGATTCATTCCTTCCACCATCCCCGAGAGCATTCGAAGTTCCGCGCGTGGATTCGGTTGCTGTTCAATGATTTTTCGTGTTCTTTATGAATGTTATCGATTACTGAACGACTTTCGGGAGTCCTGAAGTGCTGGAATAACCATACCCGAGCATTCCCACGTGAATTGCACAGAGTAAGGATACCATGTGCAAGTTTGGTATAAATTTCCAACCTCCAAGGGATAGGAGGTATGGGAAGCCCTGCGAGGCGCCAAACCAACATTGTGCTTGTGATGAACGCCATCACTACCACTACACTAATCGCCCCTTATACCTTTTAATGGGTCTAGATAATTAGAATATCATAAAACTTGCTTCTTATTTCGAAAAATCTGTAAATTCTGTTCGTTCTTACTCCAGCAAACAAAGTTTACTTCGAGTTGAGATATATTGCAATATGCTAGTTGGAATTCGAAAGCGGCAGTTTTGTTTGGATCGCATGCATCGAAATCAATACGTTTTGCTGCGAATACGTCAAGCACAATAGAATGCAAATTAGGGAACCGGATCCAAATAACTCCACTCTAACCATCTATGGGTTTTATGGAAGCTAGTGTTGCCTCCCAGTTCGTCTTTCGCTCTCGAGAAACCCGTTAATCTTGCCGTCAACTCAGCGTCACCACCACCGACACCACCACTCGGCGATACGTGTGATTGGATTGGAATCCCGTCGTCGTCGCTGCTTCAGCGATCATTCCGTTGAAACTTTGATCCCTGACCCCTCTCTTCTTCATCAGTTTTCACTTCGTGAGTTTCTACACTTTTCATTTGACTTTTTTTTCATGCACTTATTTGTTCCAAATATCTGTAAAATTGAAAGAATGAAATGTGATCAGTCGGGTTGCTGCTATATAAAACTTAAAAAACTCGTTTAGATAAAAATTGGGCACGTTGAAGGTGACAGTAACAGAAAAACTGTGAATAGTGTGTATGTGTACTTTAGAATACGGTAGAATGATCATTCATCATACCCAAAATTGACGTGAAGGTCTAATTTTTCAAATCTCACCCAACTGTGGCACATTTTTGAGGACAAGTTAAAAAAGTGAGAATCTTCTATTATCGTTATTTGTTTATCCGCTACTAACACTTCGTTGTCTTTCCTCCATACTTTTCCTCCATGACTAAATTGCTTTGCTTCTGGAAAGAAAACGTTCAATGTTTCTGATATTAATTCATTATAAAACCGTTAGACGTTCTTATTATTCATCTACTGCCTTGATTCAATTAATTCGTAGTTTCAATCTTTTTTGTGCGGCCATGTTTTCCATAGTGTTACATCCCACGTATTCCCGTACGCATGTGGAAGCATCATAATTAAAGTGGCGAATAGAATGCTTTCGGAATAATTTATCCTATAATGGGAAGGCGAGTTCATGTGTCTCAGTGGCCTATCTTGAGGTTAGATGGCTTTTAGCCACAACACTTGAGATCCAGATACTGCACATTTAGTGAGAACTGTCACACCTTGTTCTTGTCCTGTTTACCCTTAAGAATCACGAACTAAACTAACTTCCTTGTGTTTCATTATTCCATTTCTCTTGAAGTACGTCGATAGAACAGTGGTATATTGAGAAATGAATAAAATAACACAAAAAACATTTTTTTCTTCTTGGATGTTAACTGATTAGAAGGCGGGTGGCGCAGTGATTGTGGTGCTCCTTTACTAAGAGCAAGACACTGGCTCGACTCCATTCAGGGCCCGCCAAACCTCCTATCCTTCCGAGGTCGGGGATTGTTACCAGGTTCCTCTAGTATCAGATCGCTTCCTACAGTTCAGAAAGAACGCTTCCGCTCTAGGGGTAAACCTAGCACACATGCCTTCTGGGGTCGACGAATCGGTATTAGATAGTCTGCGAGGATGAAAACGTAGATTTGAAACTCGGAGTATAAGCTCGCGTAACTCATTGTATAAGCGAAATATACAATCAATCATTTCTACCATGTTTAGTGGAATCTAATAATGGAGTTCATAGAGTATCCTTAAGGGGTTGATGAACTTCAAGCGCTTTGTCCTTTCCACTTTTTAAATCGACCGCTCTCCGGCAAATCACCGCTCCACATCACGCGCTAGTGCTGCCGTTGCAGTACTTGGCAGACACCATGATCACAACGGTTTTCAGCTAGTTGTTTTTACAGATTTGACGAATAACTAGCAATTGTGGCTTCTAGAGATTTCTTAGAGTAAGGATATATCTTATGAGGGTTTGATGAATGCTACCCGGAACTGCCTCTTAGGTACTTCTAATTCCCTTCATTGCAAATATATGGGTTCGAACTGCACATGTTTAAATCCATCACAGTATGTTTGCATGATTATTATTAGGCACATACGTTACGTATACCTTAATTCATTCGTTCGCACCAAAGACAGAAATCCTTCTATTCCCTTGATCTTCCTGTGGCTCAGTGGGCGTATATAGTCAGTATTGGTTCGCATTTAGCCATAGCAACTGAACAGTGGCTAACTCTCACATGACAGACCTTCGTGAAGTTTCAAGCTCCCTAGTATGTAAATTATACACCTTTAACTTTTCATATTCTAACTGTATACTATTGATGTCTATTTATTAAATTTTAGAACGATTAGATTTCATCTAGTAAACTTAAATATGTATTTGATATGATGAAAATATGGTAATATGATAATTCCTCAGCAAAAACCCATCTTTGAAGCCTTTTTATGCTGTCAAATATATATCCCAGCACATAGATCTGACGTTTCCGTAAATTTAGGTCACATAAAGTATTAATATGTAGTACAAATCTTAAACATAATGGTGCTGAGATATTTACAAAACTGCGTACCGCTGGTGTCTGCGTTGAGGATCGAACCCGATACTACGCTTTCCGGGAGCTAAAATGCCCACCCCACCATGAGAGTCTTTCGCTTTGCCTTTCTCTCAGCCGCGTTGTTGCCCTATAAGTGCCATCAGCAATCACCTGTCAACGAGATTGCTCTGGGGAGCACAAATCAACATTGAACCAGTTAGCTGATGCTGTGGTATAAATCACATTGTCGTCATTTTTTATTTACTGCTTACCATTTTTAATGGCAAGGTATTGTATGAGATAATGATGCTGAGATGTTTGCAAAACTGCGTACCGCTGGTGTCTGTGGTGGGGATCGAACCCACTACTACGCTTTTCTGCGGGTAACATGTTCACCACCACACCATGCGAGGACCAGTACCAGGAGTCCGAAGTTTTCTCTTTACCTCACTTCCCAATTTAATTCTTACAGCATGACTTTTTCTGGTCAGTATGAATTGATTGAACACGATTTAGACAAAATGTGTTTCGCTGCATTTACTGCTGAGCTTTCATTCAGGAATTCATTTCTGATTCCTCTGCTTTTATCTTTTCTTTTGAAGAGCTATCAAGAAGCACAAATTGAGCAAGAAGAAGACATATAGGAATATTTCATAGAGAGCGAACTTCGTAGTTATATACTTGGATACTTGGACGGTCCGTCTTCACGAGCTGTGCGGACCCCACCACGTATGCCATTTGGTTCCTTTAGCTCGAAATCGTAGCCCATGGTGGTGGTCTTGTTCAAACATGGTGGCGTTTGCGAATCTCATACCGTGATCTGGAAAACAACTGCAGCTGCGGGTACAGCTGATTAACTTTATTTACGAGCACTTCCGCCCAAAGTGTAGGTGGTCGTCCAAGGGGACGCTTGAGTTCTCTTGGAGTTCATTCTATTGTTCTCTTCGTCCATCCGTCATCTTTTCTTCTCATTATGTGACCGGCCCATCTATGTTTCGCTGTCGATGTATATTCTTCCGGATCTCGAAAATGTGACAGATTTCGAAGGTCAGAGCTTCGCATTCCGGCTACATATTGAGTGCCGGTTATATTTCAGAAGACATCGCTCAAGCGCTCTGTGAGCAGTTCAAAACATTCTTGACATAGTTGAAGTATCAACCCACGTCTCTCCAGCATAACAGAGCGCTGGGAAAACCGTAGAATCGAAGAGATGAGCGCGGATTCTCGGGTCCTTCAGTTGGTCGGTGGCTTCTTTGAAAGGCCCGAATGCGGCCCTAGCTGCTCTCCTTCTTCTATATAGTTCCTCTTTCATGTTGCTTTCCATGTTCACTGATCACCCAAGGTAAACGTATGAGGTGGTCTCTGCGATGAAAGAGCCAGCCAATTCAATTTTTTAGCTTTCGCACCATAGTGTTTTCATAAACTGGGTCTTCTTTCGTTTTACATGAAGTCCGATCTTTTTGCCCGCTTCGTTGAACTCGTTGATCATCTTCTCTGCTTCGCCAGTACTTCTTCAAAAGATGACAAATCATCGGCAAAACGAAGGTTTGCTAGGAATTTTCCATCAATACATATGCCTTCCTCATCCCAGTCGAGTGACTTCACTGTCCACTGCAGTACGGGACTGAACAGTTTTGGCGACACTGTGTCGTCCTGTCGAACCCCTTTTCCTATGGGTATTGTAAGAGGTCGATAGAGAAGCTGTATTTTCGTAGTGCAGTTCCGATAACAGTCGGACAGAGTCTTTATGTAGGACGGGTCCACTACTTGGTCGACGAGCGCTGATAGAATTGCATTCGTTTCTACACTGTCAAACGCTTTCTCATAGTCGACAAAGGTTAGGACTAGAAGCAAGTGATATTCCCGACAAACTTCGATGACCCTGGAAGCGGTTTGGATGTTGTCCATGCAGCAAAATCCTTTTCGAAATCCTGCTTGCTCGACTGGTTGCGCCTCATCCAATGTCTTTGTTATGCGCGAGAGGGTAATCTTCGTGAAGAGCTTATAGAGTACACTTAACAAGCATATGGGACGATAGTTACGAAGATCCCTTCGCTCTCCTATCCTGGGCAGGATGGCTGAGCGCGACTTTCTCCATTGGTCTGGGATTTTTTCCTTTTGGACCTAGGCTGTCAAATGGTTTGCAAGAAGCACATGTAAATTGTGGCTGCCAGCTCTATGGAAATCGGCAGTGATATTATCGTGTCCTGGAGATGTGCCTCTTATGCTTTCTATCGCAACTCGAAGCTCCGACGAAAGAATTCCGTGGTCTTTCTCCAGCGAGGAAGTTAGGGCTCGCGACGGTTTTGGAACGAAAAATGTTGGTGTAGAACGTTCCCGCTATTAATTCCATACCATGCGGTAAGTTTTGCCGATCCCGTCTTCGTTCATCAGGGCTGACAGAGGAAAATTATAATCGCACAGGTCCCGACGGCATTTTTTCAGACTGCTTCTTTTCCCTGCTGCTTTCAGTATTTTCTTCTGCTTGTACCGTTGTAGACCTTCCTGCAGAACTCCTCTGCAACTGGCATTTATGTTTCGGCTTCTACATCGTCCTTGAGCGGTCGGTTACTTTTACATACCTACTTTCGTTTCTGATTTCGGTTTTAACATCTCTCCGAATCAACTAGTAGGAAGACCGAGCGAAGGATTCGTCGCCGAAAACACCCCTACCTCTGATCTACATCGTGGTGAAGACCTGGATGTGCCCTTACAAGGTTACGTCAGGACTCCAGTGAGGACAAAGTTGCACAATCAGCAATAGACCAGCCTCAGTACACCGTACACTGGGTGCTCTCGTCTGTGATGTAGTTATGTAAGCACAAGGAACCTTTTATATCTTCTTGTATGAACGGAGCGTTATCATGATGAGCATCCTCATTTCCACTTACATCTATTTATATCACCGTTATGATTTCATGTCGTCGTGACGGTCGCTTATCATTACGGCTTTACACGTTACCTGATTTCAGAACTCATAAGAGAAAATATGCAAGGAGGGCTTCAGTGCTGGTGAATACAGTGTTACAGTCGCTTTCATATTAATGACAGTTGTGAACGTGACGTCCGACAGCAGTAACTCAAGTGATATTGACAATGAAGGTTCGCAAAGTAAGTTCTCCATAGATGTCTAATCGATTACTGCGTGTTTTTCACCGGAAAGTCTGTCTATTTTTGTTCTTAGCATCTCCTCAATGTGTTTCCGTCTATTTCGTCTCTCCAACTTTTTTTCAACATATTTTTGTATGATGAGATAGATAGACCTCTGCTTGCCGTGTCGTTGTAGATCGACTATTCGGTTAAGCGTAGAAGCTGCTCTTGGACAGATCCTAATTTGCGGTGAGTGAGGGCGCAGTACACTCACGCTACTCAACTAGTCCACCAAGTAGATGTAAAGCGTGTTTAACTAACTACCGACCACATGATTATGTATGGATCGCAGTGGCCGAAAATATTTTCACTTTCCAACTTTAAATACACCAAGCTCACCTGATAGTGGATTTTATTGGTCGAAACAAAAGCACAAATTCACCTGTTCTTCACGGTGATGTGCTAGGTTTATTGAACCCATGAATCCTGTCTTAAGCTTTATCCTTTTAATCTCTTAATTTAACCTCTTAATGACCGTAATCGTAGTGTATTTTGTACGACGAAGGGAGTGAATAAGCAGGATTTCGTCCAACAGAATGCGACGAGGAAAGTCTAATAAGTGGTAGATATCCTTGCAATCTGCGCCGACTAAATATCATTTACGCTGCATTCAGGATGCCCTAGGCCAGATGACGCGGCAAAACTCGTGTCATTGACAACCGCTCTACAAGAGATGTCGTTGGCTGAATTCGACGGAACGTAAAGGGCGAAATAGGAAAACTGCTAATTCGATATCGTTTGAACGAAAAGGATACTCTTATTTTCCGTCAGGTCAGCAGAACACATTGGACAATTTTAGTGGTATGCAATAGAGCCAAATGGAGACCGCTGGAGCTCGTTAGATGATAGACGATTCACGATCAACAAGACATCTGGCATGTAACCCACCAGTCTTCATCGAAGAATACTTTGTTGTCGTCGAGTAGAAGAAATGGATTTAAATATAATGCGGAATACGTTTTAGAATATTTGATGAAATAAGTACTATTTTAACTGATCAAACACTGAAACTCATTATATTGCATAGAGGCGATGACTAAAGAAAAAGAAGTGAATGGGAAATTAGGTTTCACCAATGTATTCACTTGCATGGCCTAGAACACCACTTCCATTTTTAATGGAGTTTGTTGACCTGGAAACTAATACCACAACTATCTATTTAGAAAGTGCGCATGTGGCGCAGTGGTTAGAAGTGCTGCGCAATAGGTTGTCGTTGTTTCGACCACGAACCATCACTGCGTTAACTAAATTGTCCTCCCCGAGGACAGCAATTCGGGACCAGACTCGTATGGAAGGGTAGATACATTGATACCTGAAACATCAGCAATATCCTACAAGCAATTGTAAACGTTAGATAGACATTCAGTTGTCCCTACGATGCTTAATACAGCCTAATGCATAGCGCATCCTTAACAGGTCGATCGCACCTAACGCCTGATACATTGAACTCTTTAAGTGTGGATGAAATCAGTCGGAAAATCTTGGACTTCATACTTTGCAGATGATTCGCATTCATATCAAAATCCACCGCTCACATCGACAGAAATATTCTTTATTGTCTCATTCCTAGCACTATTCTCACTGATTTATTTGATATATGCACAACATCATAAGATTCTATTCTATGTAATGACGAGGTACGTTGTATCAGGTTTTTGTTCATTTAATAAATGAAAGATCCGATAAATTGAGTGGTACGGTGATCCAGTTCCGGCCCGATAACAGTACACTTTCGCTCCAGATAACCTTTTTGCACTGTTTCTTGTTCAGTTTCAATCGAAACCTCATTCATCAGTCCTAATTTTGCGTTTTCAGTTTGATAGCTCTATGGATAGTGTTAGTCTATGCAGCGGGTATATTCAGTGTATTGTACATGATTATTGTTGACTACGATAACAAAAGTCAAGATGAGAAAGACAACAAAGACAATGAAGCTCAACAGGAATCCTCCATGTAGACATCGTACGAATGTCGCATGATTTTCGTTTTCGTTCATATTGAATATAGAAACCGATTTTTGTACATTTTTTGCTGTTGTTGTATGTTTCTTTTAATTTCCGCTGTAATGAACAATCAGTTCAATTCTTTGCTCTTGCCAGATTTTATGCTGTTTTCTGGAATTCTTTCTTAAATTCCTTACAATATTGCAAAACTTGATCGGTGAAATCCTTACAAGCTAACCCTACTCGACCACAAGACATCTTCGTAGGTATTATTCAGCCAATACATAGGTGCCTTGCTGAAGGGATCTTCGTAACCATCGTCCGATACGCTTGTTGAGCGTCCTCTACGAGCTCTTCACGAAGATTATCCTCTTGTGCATCTCTCAAGGACATTGGATGAGGCGCAACTAGTGGAGCAGGCAAGCTCACGTGAACGATTTTGCTGCATGGACCACATTAAAACTGTGTTCAGGGTCATCGAAGTTTGTCGGGTATACTACTTGCCTCTAGTCCTAAACTTTGTCGACTACGAAAAAGCGTTTGACAGTGACGAAACGAATGCAATCCTATCCGCGTTCATTGACGAAGGAGTAAACCCGTCCCAGATAAGAACTCTGTTTGATTGTTATCGGAACTGCACTACAAAAATACAGCTTCTCCATAGACCTCTTACCATACCCATAGGAAAAGGGGTTCAACAGGGCGAGACAATATCGCCAAAGCTGTTTAGTACCGGACTGCAGTGCCTATCAAACCTACGTTTCGCCGCCGACGCCCATCATCTTCACAACGAGTACCAACGAGGCAGAGACGATGATTAACGATTTCAACGAAGCGGAAAAAAAGATTAAAAGAAAAGGAAGAATACCCAGTTAAAACCCATGGTGCGAAGGAGAACAAATTGAACTGGATGGGTCTCTGATTGCAGAGACCGTCTCGTACGTGTACCTTGGGCGATCAATGAACATTGAAAACAACATGGAGGAGGAACTAGACAGAAGAAGGAGAGTTGCTTGGACCGCATTCGGGCCTCACAAAGAAGTCATCGACCAACTGAACGACCCAAAAATCCGCGCTCATGTCTGATTCTACGATCCTCACAGCGCTCTGTTATGCTGCAGAGACGTGAACTGATACTTCAACTACATCAAAAATGCCTCGAACGACTCACAGAGCGCTTGAGCGATGTCTTCTGAAATATAACCGGCGCTATCAATATGTAGCCGGAATGCGAAGCTCTGATCTTCGAAATCTGTCACATCTTCGAGATTCAGGAGAATATCCATAGCGAATCATAGAAAGGCCGGTCATATAATGAGAAGAACAGACAACAGATGGACAAAAAGAACTGTAAAGTGGAGTCCACAAGAAAGCAAAGGTCCACTAGGACGACCACCTACACGTTGGGCGGATATGTTTGCAAGTAAAGTTAATCAGCTGTATCCGCAGCTGCAGTTGTTCTACAGATCACGGTATAAGACTTGCACGCACTACCATGCTCGAATGAAGTTACCACCATGGACGACGATTGTGACGGAAAGAAATGAATGGCAAATGTACTGGCGTCCGCAGAACTCGTGAGGACAGACTATCTAAGTATCCAAGAAAGTAATACGTAGGTGTGGGCATGGGTGAAAGAAGGAAAAATGAAAGAAAGAAAGATGAAAGTGGAAGGAAGGAAGGAAGAAAGAAAGAAAGAAAGAAAGAAAGAAGAAGAGATGGAATGCAAATGCAAAAATGCAGTGGTGAAAGATGCAATGCAATGCTTACTACGGTGACAAGCTCATTCCCGGATCGAGACGACCAAGTTTTAAATCTATCCATGGTTGGAAGAATGCTAGCAGACTACTCGGTAAAGAGTATGTTTTGAGTAATAGAGACCAGCAACTGACTGTGCGCCAGACCTAGCTCACTATAGTAAAGATGCGTTACGATTCCATAATGTGTAAAGTCAACCAACATCCAACGCCAACATGAAAAGGAAATTATTAAGTGACAGCCGAACTCATAGTAAGATCTGAAGGCATTAATGGGTGACAGATACAACACAAACAGTCGAATGGAAATAGGACTGGAACCTGCCCAATAATAATACAGGTCGTATTATTAAGATGTACAGAAATTAAGATATTAAGATAAATCGTACGAAATATTTCCCGGATGATCAAGAATTGAGCAGTTTAGATATCCTTTCAACAGAGCCATGAGATGCTAAACCAACAAGTCATTCTTTTTCTTGTTCATTGCTCTTTCGTATGCCTACGTTCGACGACGGGTTACATAGCAGTGTCGTTCGACAAGTTTACGAGAGCAACTATAAAACATTGCTTAAAAAGGCCAATCTAGAAAAATCGGTAGCAGTGAATGAAATACCGAAGAACACTCTATGTTTCCAGCCAGATCGTAACCACTTGTGCGACCGTTTTTGCAGAACAAAAAGTTGCATAATATGCCCTAATGGTGGAGACGGTGATTGCGTGATTTCGCGTGCGATGTACCTGATTTCTTCTAAAGCTTATGGGGAACGAATATGCTGGCGAAACGAGTAGACCGCTCTGCGTCCGTATAAAAGACTATCTCACTTAAAGTCAAACAAAAACTCCACTAGGACGCATAGGGCACAAAAACATAAAGGAGATTTTGAAGTATAAGTCACCATCGCCACAGAGGAATCTAAAACTACTGCGCTTAAAACCCATCCATATGAACTCCGTTTAGTCCCAACGTGAAAGACTCTGTGGAAGAATAGAAAAGGGTGAATACGTGAAGAAGCTGTTTGTTTCTAGTACGAATGAAATCTAGGTATCGTCGCTCTTCTGTTGAGCTCACGAGAGCATTCGGCCGACTCGTTGCAGTCAACTTGACCTTTCCAGGCCCGAAGAAGCGGTAATCCGCCGAAATGACAGCTTTTTTTAATATACGGTCCGCCTTCTACATCTACTATGCGGATCTTCGCATTTCACAGATTCGATTCGTTTCCTCGCATCTATCATCTACACAAAGATCTTCGAACTTTGCGTGTGGCGCCGGCTGCTGCTTGAGGATTTTCACTTCATCTTGAATGTCATCGATTTGATCAATGCCGATGTTAATGGAAAGTCGATCTTGATAAATATAAGCATTCTTAAAAATAACCAATCCATAAGAACAATTATTGCAAGCCATTTTCATAGACTAACTGACGATAGTTCGATATGAAATGGGAGGAAGCAAGTCTACCACTGAATTCAAGTCTATTGTTGAGAAAATTTAGACCAAGCGTTGAGTCAGCAGTACTATCCATTGCTTATGTTGCTCCTAACTTCTATTCTCACACTTTTCTTGCAGTGTTCAGAAACCTACTGCAAAGAAAAGTATTGAAGTCTTCAAAAGCACTAAGAAAGAAGATGCCGAATGAGTCAGTTGAGGAGCGCGTACACCTCTATCAAGACACTTCGCATTGATTTCAATGCGCATCTCAAGTGCGCTCCAATGACACCCCGACCGATCGCCCATCCACGCCGAAATGACCATAGCAGTGAAATAAGTGAAGCTTTTATTGTGTTGTAACAACTAGTTACTGCACAGAGTTGACCGAAACTTCTTCACTTTCAATATTTTCATGTAGATACGTTACTTTTTGATCACATAACACCTCGTGAACACCCTTTGCATTGCAGTCAATCGACGGCTTGTCGAACACAGGTTTTAGACTGTGGAAGAATGTGTTTGTTTCCACATTTCTTCAGAATAATCAAATGAATTGGATTTCTCAATAAAGACATCCAAACGAATAAATTCAGTCATAGGACCTCCGTACTGCTTAATTCGATAACAAATCCGACGAAGATATCCTGGATTCCGATCACAACAAAAAAGGCATTCCTGGTAAATACATACTTTACAACATAACAACAATGTTACTCAAAAATATGTACGACATTCCAACGAAGCAACTGAATGGATGTGACAGAAACCCTGGCCTATATAATTCAACATACCATTTATGTAAAACACAAAGGCATTAAAGTAGGACTACAAAATTGCAAAATTTTAAACATTAGTAAACCGTAAAGAAGACACCGGTAAAAAATGAGTATTCGTTCAGAAACAAAATAATGGAACACGAATATGAAAACATGAGGTTAGAGGTGAAAGTGAAAATGATATTACTAACCTAAATCTTGCTTTCGTCAACAGAAATTCTGAAAATAAGAGGTAATGAAGCGCCTCTGAGTGTAACGAAATTTTGTTACATCGTTCTTGATAAGAAGTCACAACCGTTTTCATGAATAATGGAGCGACTTATTCAGTTTCTATTCAGCCTTCTGTTGATAGCATCAACATAAGCTTGGTGGATTTGTGTCAGAAAGTGGTCGTCTGTTTGCATAAGATGTATCAGAGCAGAAGCGAACTAGGATATCACAAAATTTATTTAGAAGTCTGAACCGCCAATAACGTCCAAGGTAGCATGGATCATTCAAAATTGTTATTGGAAAATGAAAAAAAACTATTATGACAAAATACACCTGCAATTTGTTGAGAGGAGGAGTAGTAGATCCAGATCCGACAGTGAAAATCGAATCATCCGCAACAACACGACTGCTCACTGTCGAGTCAACCTTCAACAGAAAATGGTGAGGCGCTAACAATGCATGCATCAGAAATAAAATTTCTACGACAAAATGTAAAATCTAAGAAGCTAGGATCAATATCCTACTATATCTATTCTCTGCAGCATTCTAAATTAATGTTCCACAGTCCTGCAAATGAATTTACAAAATCAACTATTCAAGGAGACTGTTCATTAAAAATGAATATGGATCACAATACTTCCCTTTTAAATTTTGTTTCAAGTGAACCATCATCTCATCTACTGTGAGGATCCCAACACCTATTGTATTCGATTCATTCCCTTGAATCCACCTACCATGAAAGTCCTTGAACTTTCTGCGTGTTGCTTGGGTTGTTGCTTGAGGATTTCGTCTTCATGAATACTGTAGAATGCTGGTGGAGGCTATTCTCATTGCAGTCTTTGAGATAGTCGAGCTATAGAGATCCCATGTGGGCTGGTGAAAAGCGTGGGGTAAAGTTTGGAACCATCATCTTTAATGGACTGAATCACTAACCAGTGCGCTACAGTTAACCACATGTTGTATTTTCCAACTCCTCAAATGTTCTGCGATCATGAAAACACCGTCAACTTTAAAAAAAAAAACCAATTTCAGGCGCTATGTATTACCAGTTGCTGTTATTTATTAAGGTCGGTCGAGATAGCCGACTTACTTCTAAGTAGACCTCTTATTCGATCAATAGAGATCAAGATATCGATAAATAAGAGGGTGGCAGGCTATAAACCTTCAATCTCCCACTACCGCATCTATGTTGATTTGAAATGTATGGGATATTTGGTGTAAATCTTAGACTTTGCAGATAATTCTGAGTATTGAATACAACATTGAGTGAATCTGAAGCTGCGTGGGTAGTTTCGGAAACAATAAAATCCTTAACTAACAGTAAATAAAAAGGCAACAAGACCTACACGAGGCAAAAGATTTAGAAAAAAACTAACATCATTCGGATCAGCTTCACCATCACTTCCATGAACAGAACGATTTGACAGTGCCGCTAAAGAAGCGGCTGAAGTGGATGTCAACATATCCTGAAATGCTTCAAACTGAAGTCGACATTTTGGACTTCTACGATGCAATTTTTCACATAGCAATATATAGTTAAAGAACACTTACGGCACTTAATCCGCTTCGTATTTTCAATCGCATATATAACATGCGGGCTGCGTATAGCGCAGTGGTTAGAAGTACCTTGTACGCCTGTACTACTGTACGCCCGTGACTGTCGGTTTGATCCCACGCCAATAGCTCATGAAACCTTCCATTCTTCCAGTATCGGAAAATTGTTGCAAGAGTTGTCTGGGAGCATAGCAGCACTGATTTGATATATCGACAGAGCACCGCGAGTCATTTTATAGGCCAAATATGGATTCGATCACCTCTAGCGATGCCTGATAAAGTCGAATGTTCGGGGCATCGACCAGGGATTGATCAACGCCGAAAGCTTTAATTCTTTGTATACAACATCTTCCACAACAGCTCATCATAGCAAGCGGTGTTTGTCGTCGGTGTTGAATCTCAATGTATAACATGGTATGGAAGTTAGCAACCCAGTAGGAACACTCAAAGAAAAATTTAACATTGACATGGGGAACATCAGCAAGCAGCAAGCCAATTACAGGAATCACTGCTGTTGCAGAGTAGACAGAGTTTCTAGGCTTAAATCTTCGTCCTGTGCAGCAACTGGATGTGATAAGTACTTTAGGACGCCACAGGAAAACTACTTAGCGACTCCAAGAATAAGAAAAAGGCTTTCAACACCAGCGTGAGATGACGCTTAGTTTCATACCGGCTACACAGTTCGTACAACTTTAGCGATTAAAACAAAGCACAAAATGAACAGTGCTTGTTTTCCGACAGCAGAGTAATTTTTCCATATCTGGAGGACTTAAAAGGTTAAGAACATGACAGATTTACAGAAGAGTGTTTGCTTTATCGATCTAGAGGTCTGTGTTAATTATTACTAAGTGATGCTATGCTTAACTATTCAACTACCACACTGCTAACAGCATTCAGAAATGTTTTACAATTTGTATTATGTCCACTTCAGTAGATTCTAAATCTGCCCATTCCATACAATAACTACACCCAACAAATTGAATCTCATACGCCACACATAATGGATATTGGTTCTGCGATAACTCCCGATAACTAGAAAACTTGAAAAATTGAGGAATCGAAAAATTACTTGTCAAAGAGACTGATCTACCACTCCGACGGGATGTAATGGCTATTATAAGGCGCTATCTTCATTTCAAAATCCAAAATTTCAAGGAGATTCTAGAACATCCTGGTAGGCAAAGTAAATTTGAACCTTATAGAAGACTTTGGTATACATACTGCTTTCATTCTAATTGTAAATGTTCACCATAACCTGAGATATGCTTACTAAAAGACATGACTGCTTTCGGATATGAATACCCTGAAAGTATAGACCAATCAGTGATTGCAAGATGGCAATCTCGCTGAGGAGAGATTTCCTACAGTTCTCAACAGAGAAACCAGAGTCACTGTTCTGTGAGTCCTGAAAAAAAATACTCCACAAAATACACCTAGGTGGTACATAAAGCTTCCGCTTCAGTTTCGATCGACTCCTCATCGTGGTGACATTGAAAAAGTTGGAGATTTGGAGGACAATATGGGATCTCCTGTGATTTCTTGAAATTTGGACCAGTCTGCAGATATGACGCCTGTGCAGAAATTGCTGGTTAGAAGGTGCCTCTACAACCACTGTTAGCGCACAAGTTCTTGCCACAAAATATGAGCCTTCTTATAAGCTTTAGGAAAACAAGAATGAACCTCTAACGAAGGATTCACATAACGTTTACGTGAGAGCAATTGACAAAATAACTTCATCCAAGCGGTATAATGGTGTTGCAGTAGAAAAATAAGAGGAAATTTTCATGATGATCACAATAAATGATGTGACCTTTTTTCTACGATTCATCAAAACCACTGGTGTTTGAGCGGCAAAACCATGGGAAAGTGTTCGCCGACAAAAGCGACTAGATGACCGTCTTTCGTCCATATGTTAGGAGAACTGGCAAGTTATAGGTATACTTCTGCTTCGCCATGTTTTGGAAAGATCTTTTCCTAGTAAATGGTTATGAACCCAAGGCTGTTCTTCCACTCATACCTGTCGAGTGAACACATTTGTAAGTTACATTCGATTCGCCAGTGCTTTCACACCAGTGACCTCTCAGGTCGTTAAAAGGAGCGGCACCAATGGGCCGCAAAAACGGGTGATATCGGACGAGATCAAGTCGTTTTTCTTGCAACCCTGCCAAGAGTCTCAACAGTTTGGCACTAGCTGTAACCGTTTTAGGAAACGCTACTGTAAAGATGTTTCAACATTTATTACAAGAAGAGTCGATCTTCGGGCAAGTGGAAGTTCTTAAGCAAAGAATTTCAGCTGTATTGGAATTAAAAATTCTATTTGGAACTTCTTGACTATAGTTAAGCACTGTAACTCGTAGTCAAAGATTACATACTTTATATAGCAACCGCAATATTACTGAGATATTTGCAAAACTCCGTACCGCAGGTGTCTGCAGTGGGAAAAGAATGCGCTATTGTCCTTTCCGGGGAGTAACGCGTTCACCACTATATATGCAGGTCCTTTGTTTCGCCTGTCTCTCAGCTACTTCTATCGATCTCTGCCATCAGCAATCACCCGTCAGTGGGATTGAACTGGGGATCCCAAATCGGCAACGAACCCAGTTCAGCTGAGGCTGTAGTTACAATCACAATTTAGAAGTAGCTGAGAGACAGGCGAAACGAAGGACCCGCATGGTGTGGTGGTGAACACGTTACTCCCCGGAAAGGACAATTGCGCGTTCGTTCCCCACCGTAGACACCTGCAGTCCGGAGTCTTGCAAACATCTCAGCAATATTGTGGTTGTATTCCGCTAATACCCTGCCAAAAAATTATAGAAGGCAGAAAATAAAAAGCAAACATTGCAAAATTTATATAGCATTTGTAAATTGTAGAAATTACCACAACTGGAACTGTGAACAATAAAACATATGTTCTTGAGCGCAAAACTTAAAACATCAGTGAAGGGTTATGATAATAAGACCTAATAAATATTTCTAAAGGCAAACAGCGTTGAGGTACATTAAAAAACGCACACCACGTGAACACCAACCCACTCTGAAGGAATCCCTTAAATATTTTACCACCTTATCATGACAAAAATGGATCCCTGCAGAAAGAACTTTAGTGTTCAATTTGCATATCCTCATTACTCACAACAATTCCTGTGGAGCGCACTTCAATAGCCGTCACAAAATCGAATTTTCCGAAATAAATAAGCTTGTGCTTTGAAATCATTTAGCGTAGAGAATGATTTCCCAAAGTTTATGACTAATATAACATCTATGTTCGACATGACTGACAAGAAATTTCTTTATTGCACGACCCGACATCACATTTACCACCCTCTACGGATCTCAGCATTATTAACCCCAGGCCTGCGTACTGTGAATTTGGTCGATGGAACAAAAGAATATGTTGCATGCTTAGAATATTTAAATCAATAAAACACTTTGGTCCCCTCAACGGTTTACCGCCTCATCGTGGTTGGGAGATGTTCCTGGGTGTCGAGTTGCGATGTACAGTGGAGGGATTCATCCCCCAGCAGGGTCTCCTAAGCTGAGGAGGATTCCGGTGTCTCCATCAGCAAGCCCAGCTAAGCGTAAACCAATACTAGGATCTACCATCTCCTTCTGATCCACACGGGTGGCGATTGCCTGTGGCTGTGACGAACTGCGGCGGACTTTAGCTAGGCTAACCTCGGCACTACAGGGAACCACAATGTCTAAGCCAGTATTTCGCCGAAAAAGTGGAGATTAAGCTGCAGCCCACACAACCAGTGAAGACGGACCATCGAAGTATCCAAGTAAGTAGTATTCGCTTTGCCAATGATTATGAAAAACTGTGGGGAAAATCAGGCTCAGGAGATAGAAATGGCATGATGTGAAACCAGTAGTGTTGAATGGTTCCAAGCACTTC
Source organism: Angiostrongylus costaricensis (assembly GCA_900624975.1). Lineage (NCBI taxonomy): Eukaryota > Metazoa > Nematoda > Chromadorea > Rhabditida > Metastrongylidae > Angiostrongylus > Angiostrongylus costaricensis. The sequence goes on from UYYA01004342.1 coordinate 47,758, forward strand.
GATTCTTTCTTTTTCAAGATAAACTGCTGATGCGATAGAAAACAAATTTGGACAAACAGTTCTTTGATTAGGAAGACCATATTCCAACAATCGCTTTGAAAAAACATGTAAAGCCACATGAAGGAAGGCACTATATAGGAAGAGAACAGTACAGACGCCTTACAAAGAAAAAATCGCCGACCAATTGACAAACCTAAAAGGACTCAGAGTGCACTTTTTGCCTTTACGGTACTTCTAGCGGACCCTATGCATGAAAATTTTATTCGCTATTCGCAAAGTCGTTCAATAATACCTTCTGAACCAAACGGCATACGCAACACCAAACCGGAGTGTGAACATAAGGTCAGGGGAAAATAGCTCGCCTTGGCAATTGTGAGAAAAAATACGCCGCGAGTGGAACATAAATCGTCGTCGGCGTGACAAGAAATCTTAATGAAATACTAACGATAAAGCTAAGAGTTAACCATAAGAGGTTGTAAGCATGCTTCTAGATAAACAGCTATAGAAGAGAAGGACGTTTTCGTGGTTTGTGTCAACTTGCAGTTTTCGTACTGGAAATGATCGATATGTATGGATTAATATTGCATACGTTACCAGGCTTGAATGAAACTACCACTACGGCCGTTAATCGCGGGGTAACGAGAAGGAAAACGTGGCGGACGCCTACTGGAAATTTTTAATCCAAGTTTACAGGTCTATGGCGAGTAGCTGGATAGATGTACCGTGCAATACACATGGGTTCAATCCTGCCACTCGCTCGCTAAGCCGCCATGCCTCCGGGGTCGGCAAATTCGTGCGTCTTGTACAGGTGAAGGAGAATAGGTCCACTGACTCGACACATCGGTGAGCCACCGCGACCCATTTTAAAGGATAGATATACACTCAATCACCTATAACGATGCTTAATGAAGTTGAATACATAGCACACTCAGGGATTGATGAACGCCGACAGAGATAATCGTTTATCCATTAATTGGTCTTCAAACAAGAGTCAAGACACAAACAGGAGGATATATTTGCCGGTATGCCGTACTTGTGCCCTTAAGTTGAACAACTAGGGACACCTTCCGGCTAGAACAAGATGGCTCAGTGGTTCAAAGGAAAAGAAAATTCCACGACATTCCAGTGATATTCAAAATATTGCGCTTAAAAATAATCGCTGTGCAAGTTAATCCCCCTGAAGTATAAAAATACGACGTTAGCTGGGCCACTTAATACCTAATTATGGCAATCGACAACCTATCACATTGCTGAGTTAGTGGAAAGAGACGTGTCGCTCCTGTGTCCGGAACGGAAAAACCCCCTTTGTGAATCCTGCACGTACTAATTGAATAAATCTTTCTCTACAGAGAGCCCTAAACCAAGAAGACACTCGCACACTAATTCCCAGTAAAGACATGCCTTGCTTCACACAACAAATCACAGTCACGTACATGACCTGTTAGCCGTCGTCCCGTTGTTCGTCGAGTGAATCGAGCGGGCCCCAATAAACTCCGCACTTCTCCCTGTCGCGTACAAGAGCAACTCAGTAGCTTCTGCTCGCTTTATGGACTTCTTGACCATCATGCCTTTCCTGTAGGTTTTTCGTTAAAAAGTTTGAGCATCGTGTCAGTGGTCTTCTTGCTGTGCGTTTGACATGCTGGGAAATCCAGTTATTAAAGGCTCTTTTCCATCGGTTGTCGTTCGTTTGCATTACGTGCCCGATCCACCCACCACATCTTCGAAAATTTGGCTTGTAGAACAACTTCGTTGATTTTTCATCTCTGAATCAGTACGCACCATAATTCTGTGCGCGTACATTTTGCTTTACAGCACAACTATAAATAACAAGGGCTCGGAGTTCCTTCCAATACTGAAGAAACATCTAGGTTATCAATAAACGTTACCAAGGAAACCATTTTGACGGCTATCGTTAGCATTGATCAAATATATTGTGTCACATATACTCAAAGAACAACACAGAAAAGTCTCTCCTATTGAGCCCGTGAACTTCTCAACTCCTCAAATAATATCAAAAAACAGAATAACTAGAATTGCCATTTGTCAATCCCGTTGATGGATGATTACTGATAGCAAGTGATCGATAGAACTAACTGAGAGACAGGCGAAACGAAGGACCCACATGATGTGGTGGTGAAGCGTTACCCCCCGAAAGAACGATAGCGCAGTCGATCCCCACCGCAGACAGCTGTGGTCCGGAGTTTTGCAAATATCTCAACATTATAGAAGTAAGAATTGCCATTTGTGTTCAGCATAAAAATCTGAAGTTGTTACTAGTAACTGGATTTTACATCATTTCCAATTTCTTCGTTGAGTCATAGTTATTGTTTGGAATAAAGTATATAAAAAGTGCCGAAAATGTTCTAGATCGAGACTCAAAATCGATAGCTAATAGCATCGCAACTGGATTAAAGAACATAGATGGAGGTTTTGGGCATAAAAAGTACAGAGGGTATATAAACTATGAGAAATGAAGGAACTACTCTGAAGAAAACAAATAGACCGAAGACGAACACAATAAAAAAAGTGTCCGAAATAAATAAAAAAGTGACGGAATAATTGTAGGAGATATGGTACTATGATATCATATATACAATATATACATATTATACTATTATGCTAGGGAACGAGTGTAGCGATGATGGTGATCTCGTTCATTACGCTGACGGCTCTAACCACTCAGGCACAGGTTCGGCGCTACTCCAAGCCAACTAAACCTCTCATTACTCCGGGGACAAGAAGGAAATTGGTACTAAATTAGTCTGCGACAAGCGGACTTCCTCAAATCCACACGGGAACGCCCCAGCAGGTATACCTCAGGATTCCAGGGAGCATCGACTCGACCAGCACTGAACCATTTTCAAGCCAAAAACGAAACATCTTCAAGCAAGCAACCGAAGCCACACGCGAAAAGTTCGAAGGTCTTCGTGAATGGTGGATACGTAAAAACGAATTAAATGCAAAAAGTGGTGAGATCTGCAAAGTGATACATGTAATGCCAAGTCAGGTAGTAAGCAATAGATAAAAAATTTATTATGGCACTCTTTGATTGATGACAAGATATTTATCCTTGTATAGACATCCGTTGAAATCCGAAACAATTAGTTTTAACACGTTTTGTTCTATTTCCATCTAAAACAAATAGACGCTCACTAGGGTGCTTCTTCAACGTCGCAGTTCTTGACGGTTTTCATATCGCCTTTATTTCTGTTCTACCTACGGAAAAATAGCGGGTCCAGTTAGTCTAAAACATGTCCATAACAATATTTTACTTTTATTTACCGCCTTTTCCTTTTTCATGGTAGGGTACAGTGCGAAATACAACCACAATGATGCTGACATATCAGAAATTCTTGCAACCCTAGGTGGACTTCGAACCCTTGGTTACCTTTACTGAGAGCTCAAGTGCTACTCACCATACCAATTAAGAGACCCTTGCTTTGCCTTCCTTTGAGCCACTTTTTTGCTTATCCTGGTGCTTTCAACAATCATTCGTCAACGGGAACGATCTGTGAAGCATAAATCGGTATTGAAAGCGGTTGAGCTGACGCTGTAGTCGAAATCAGAGTGTCTTAACTTTTACTTACTGCCTAATCTTTAAAAGGAGCTAAGAAAAAGGCAAAGCAAGGGCCTATGTTGACGTGCTGGATAGCACATGAGCCCCTGACAACGGCAGTCACGGGTTCGAAGCTCGACTAAGGTTCTAAATTTTGCTCATACCTCAGTATGCTTATGGTTGTAGTTGATGTCCATAACGTTGTTATAAAGCGTTATAATATTATCCAAATAAATCCCATTCAATTCATAGACAAGACACTTACGGAGGAACAAAGAAACCTTAAGACACAAATGAATAACGAACCTGCACTTGAGTGTGCTTCGGTTTCGCTGAACGGAGTAGATCTTTTTCAAGATCCTCTGACGTTAACATGGTCGACGCTGCCTAAACAAAAAAAAAGTTCATAAAGGAAGTTCGTTTTGAACTCAACAAGCATGACAGACTTTTGAAATAAGTTTCGGCTGCTCCTGTATCATAAGCTTCTGAAGCAAGACTGGCATTTCTGACACTGGAGCAGCTGTTTCACGAACTTCCTCTTCCTTTTGTTTAAATCTTTCCTTGTCCGACTTCTCTAACGTAGCAGAAGTGGGACGCGTCAAATTCTCTCGGTGATTACTCTAATAAAGAAGAAAATTAGAATAAAAAGTGCGCAACTGAAAATCAGTGCTAACTATGCAATATAATGTTCACATAAAATGGCAAGACTAGCGATTACTAACACCTAATTTCCCAGAAACAAGGGAGTAAATGTGGAAGAAGATTGTATACCGAGAAATAGCGACCTGCATTAAAAATAGAGTTTTAATCATAGCTCTACATTTTGATAGAAATCTAAGCGCATTTTGGCGATTATCTTCATATATACATATCCGACTGACAAGTCAGATCAGACAGATATGTTTATCTCCTCCTAACGGTTTGCCGCCTCATCATGGCTAGGAGATGCTTTTGGATGTCGGGCTGCGATGTACAGCAGACGGATTCATCCCCTCAGTAGGGTCTCCCAAGCTGAGGACTCTGTCGTTTCCATCAGAAAGCTCAGCTAAGAGTAAACCAATACCAGAATCCGTCACCGTCCTGGTACCAAACTAGTCGCATGCTGGCAAATCTCCCTCTAATCCACATGGGCGGCAACTGCCTATGGTGGTAACAACCTGGGGCAGACCTTGGCGTGGCTAACCTCGAGAGAACCAGAATGAATAAACCAGTAGAACTATGAAACAGTGGAAATTATGCTGAGGCCTGCATAACCAGTGAGGACGAGCCATCCAAGCAATCAAACAACAATATACATATCCTGTTGTCTTCATTAATTTCAAAAGGACAGTTCAGAAATACAAAATCCTTACACACCTGTGCGGATGAAGTTGGCTGAGTAGATTTCAAAAGTTCGAGAAGCTGGTTTGACTCACTTGGTGGTGCAACTGATTCGGGCAAGTAATTCATTTCATCTTTTTTAGGTGGCGTAGGTATCTAAACAACTTGTTTTATATTAACAACGCACTTGATGAGAAATGGAGTTGTTATTAGGCTCAAGAGATTTGTAGTCAAAAGTGTAGAGCCGAGGATTTTCCTAGATGCAAATAAAACAGAGTTCCAAACAAATACTAGAGTGACAGAATGGAATCTCATACCTTTCCAGCTTTTATATCTTCTTGTAACTTCTTGAGTAGATTGTACAAACGGGCGCAGTCTTCAGCAGAGAAAAACCATAATCCGTAAATCTGATCTGAACCAAAAACCATGTTTCCGCAAATATCCACCGGAAAGTGATGTCAGAAAACGGATATAAGTAGTTATCTTACTGTCGGGTTTACAGAAAAACAAATAGTGGCCTTCACTGTTCATCTTTGTAAGGGGATTAACCGGTTCTACCATGTCGTCCAATGATTGGCGGTTAGCGATGATGAGACTAGAACAAGTACTTTATACAAGCTTAAAAATGGACAAGCTCTATTTAAAAAATAACAGTAGCATTGCAATTTTAGAACATTCATTTCTTATTTAAGCTTTTCACTAACAAGTATGTGTTCACACTGTGCGCATCATATCCAATAGAAGTCAGTCGCAAACGACTTCAGTTCATCTCCCGAAATCTCTGTCTATGCGAAGCGCCAATGATTCGGCGCAGTTCGGGCCTTAGATTTTCTTTTTGCAAAACAATACTACTACCTCGATGTGCTGACCGTAGTTTGATAACATATGTCCAGTGTAAATTTTCTACGTCTGCATTAAGGTTGGACGAACTACAGAATCGGAACAGTGGATGAGTTCCCATGTATGATCTCTCTAAGAATATCCATTTCGCTCTTGGAGCATTCCAAAACAAGTCGTTCTCTCCTTCTTACGTACTACGTTATAGCGTTCATTTGTGAAACTCCTCCTTTCACGATGATAATGGCATTTCTGTAGAATGCTTAAGTTTTAGTTGTAAAGTTGTTAAGTAGAGTCTTTCCCCATTGGTCAGCAGTGCTGTGGTTTAGCAGAGCTCTCATGAGCGCTACTATCTTAACCGAATCAAAGGCCTTTTTGAAGTCAATAAAATCGAAATAAAACCGACTACTGTACTCTCGCGACAGTTTTCACAGGAAAAAAAAGAATTCCATGAGTCTTGCTTCCTTTTGGGTAAGGTCTAACGTACCCAGCTCTTTTCTAAACCCTGTTTAGTCATATGGTAATCTGTTATTCAATGTTCTGCTAATCCTGTTAAGCTAGAATCGGTTGAAGAAGTTGTAAACGACAAAAAGTCAGCAGATTGGGTGGGAACCACCGATGTCGTGTACCTTTTTCCGTAACGACATGGAATAGATTGCTTTTTATTGACTTCGAACCATGAATTCTCAAAGAAAACGCATGAAAAGCTAAGGCTATCTGCTGGCGAATACCAGCGTGGGGTTCCCTCTTTAGATATCTAGCATTGCTTAAACGGGTCCGATTTCCGAACAGCCCCAATATCAGACCGCAAAATGAAATAACAACTGGGGACGAGATGTCTATTCTTCGTCGTACGATTTAGAGGTGGGAATGGTTTACTACTGTGGAAGTCGCAAACTCTGTAATGCTGTACTGGACATAGTGGCTATGAGGACCATATAGAACCTCTATCTTAATGACATCGCTCCCTAAAAAAGCCAAATATGGAAGCAAAGAAGACGCCATTTATGACACCACCCAAAGAAGTTCTCACGAAAAAAAGAATTTTGGTTGGAAGCGACGTTTTGAATCATTGTAGTATCTTCTAACTACAACAAAAACTTCTCCATTACAATCAACGAAGTAAAGTGGGTGACTCTTCCCGTTCCAGTCAGCCCAGTAACGTCTTACATCATTTCCTTAGCTTGTACTATCATGACCTCAACGGAAGTTCCCGATGCAAGCATACGTGCATTAAAACTACTGACCAGCTAAAATACTTAAGCAGCCTAAAAAAGTCAAAGGATTTGAAAAGCTACACTATATTCACCCCAGCCAACGTTGCTGCATCGGGTGCGTTTTCAAGTAAAACGATTTTAAAAAATAAAAGGATAAAGCTGTCGGCGTTGGTCAATCCCTGAGGGGATGCGCCATGCATTCGACTTCGTTAAACATGTGACTGAATGCATATCTGGCCTTTACAATGACTCGCGGTGGTCTAACCAAATTCCCGACCTCGGGATGATGGAGGGTTTGGTGAACCCTGGACGCGGAATCAAACCCATGTGTATTGCAAGGCACCTTTAACTACTGCACTACGCGAGATCAGAAGGATTACTCGCTTTAATTTCACTTTTCTGGTGATAGATGCCCATGAATGGCTTGCCTGGGTCTATTACTAGAATTGGGCAAAATCACTGTTAACTTGCGGAATAGAAGTAGAGGCTACTCGTAGTGCTACTCAGTCAGCCGTAGACTTCACCAAATCGAGGTGCAGAGTAATGTCCGTACAGATGCAAGCACCTACGCAGTAATATAGTTACGCATACGCAGAAGACATGTATTGATTCGGCAGTACTGACGACAGATAGACAGTTAATGAGTCAGAAAGCAGCCACATTAAGTGATTGATAAGTAGCTTTCAGCCCTAAAAAAATTCAAAAGAAAAAACCATCACCACCAATTATCTGATTTCTTAAGGTATCCGAGACTAAATCTGAAGGTAACTTGGCAACATCCTTACCCAAGGAAGTGTCACTAAGTGGTATGAATACGAACAACGTACCTAAAATAGGGCTTGTCAGCCCTTTGAATGATAAATAAGGCTCCTTCAATATAAGTCCTCGTCCAAGCCTTAGCCGTTACATCAAAATTATACTTAGCAGCATGAGTGGCCTAGAATATTTCCATATTCAGATGCCGTTCTCTCTCTCTCTCTCTCTCTCTCTCTCTCTCTCGAAACTAGCTCCAATCACTCACACACCTTGTCAAGAATCGCAACAGCACACGGATCGATACGCTGGATCGACAAGAGATTTCTCGCCGTCAGATTCAGATCACTCTTAGACTTCTGTTCCATTTTGCCTAGAAAAGTTTCGAGAAATCAGTGAAGAAGAAAAAACCATCGTCATGAAACATGAAATAAACCATATTTGAGAAGATTTCTAAACTCGTTGGGTCTACGAGCTAAGCTACAAATAGTTAAAGACGAAATATACGCTTGACATGCTGAAAAATGTCGTTTGAATCCAGAAACTATCACGAAGTCAGACACTTTTGTCGATAGTCGAGATTTCGTCCGACGACACACCGTCTTACGCAGAGAACTACATGCCGTCCGGGATTCTGGATTACATTACATTTCGATCCTTGACCTGCGAGCTCGAGCTTCCTGGTTGTGAAGGTCATTTTCCTGAGTATTTCTCTGGAATGGTTGTTTATTGTGTAATAAATCGATTCCAGGACCTTATTTTTGCAGCAATTCCCACGACCGACTTTTTGTTAACCTTGGAATTGGTCAAATATTTCCCTATGTTCTTGCTCACCAAATGCGAGGTGTTACCTTATTTTTTCCTGATGGAAAGGCTGACTTTTCGACGGATTTTATCTTCCTTAGACCATCGTTGTCAGGTAAAAATGAGGTGGAAATAAACTTTCAAATCGGCTACTAAGATGCCTCTAAGAATAGCACTGTACTTGTTATATCTTTACTAAGTACGAATGTAAGTTGCTGTAATGACTGAATTCATCTTCAATTCGTTGTTCCAAGCATTCCAAGCGATGCGAGTATTGAGAATGTGAAACCAAGCCGAGCTGTTGATCGGTTCTAAATCCTTACCCTAAACCTCTCTTAAACCGTACCCTTAGACCTTAAACAAATTTAAGGTAACCTTGGCATTTTTACTATCCTTGGATGTGTTTATAAAAATTGTTATGTTTTGCTAGTGGCCGCCATTTATTCAAATGGTTGACACCCCTACTTGTTCTAATCGTGTTGTATAAGAAGTGATTTTTTTCTCGTTTGGCATATCTGGCCTTTTAGCGTCTACCCGAATTCTGCTTTTTTTCAGTTCAACAGGCAATCTGGTTACCTTCCGTATTTACAGGCTGTCCTTGTTCGACACATAGGAAGTAGTAGATAACTCGGTTGCGAGTAGTAGAACAACATTGAAAGCGTTGTTTTCACTTAACGATGACAGCTGATGCAAATCGTGCCGAATCCTTGGTATGTTACACAGATGTATTTACTTACGTGTTCTTACGAACTGCACTTGTTGAGCTGATGCGAGGTTGGTACAAGTTGTTGCTGTCGTCGTCGTCGTCGTCGTCGTCGTCGTCGTTGTTGTTGTTGTTGTTGTTGTTGTTGTTGTTGTTGTTGCTGTTGTTGTTGTTGTTGTTGTTGTTGTTGATGTTGTTGTTGTTGCTGTTGTTGTTGTTGGTGGTGGTGGTGGTGGTGTTGTTGTTCGATGGCTGACGTTTCGGCGATTTCGTCTTCCTCAGAGCTGTGTTGTTGCGAGTGGTCCTAATCACCGAAACGTTCACTGTCGGGCAACGAAAACAGCGACAACTTTTACCAAACTCGCGTCAGATCAACAAGGGAGGTTCGTAAGAACATGTAAATGAATATTTCGATTACTTACACTGGTATAGTTAGTAGGTCCGAATGTCTTCATCTGATTCTTGTAGGTATGCATGGATCGAGCTAGGGAAGCTCTCAGAAATGGGGATACTGAAAAAGCCAAGCGCATGCTTGAGAAGGCAAAACGACTTGATCCTAGTCAAGACATCGAATGTGAGTTCTATTGCTACTTAACGCAATTGCTTCTACTGAGTGTTAGTAGCGTATTGGAAGTTTATTTTGTGAGTCTAAGATTTGTGACAACCTCTTTATCTTAATATGAACTCGAATATGTGGACGATATCTTGCAGAAATACCCAGTATTCTTTGCAGATCTAACATAATTTGGTTACAAGTAGATGTAGATTCCATTAGCGAGACGTTCGATTGCATTGCTGTTCATCATTATCAATTGTATTAACTCTTATCCAAGGCTACTGGATGTTTTCATGGGCTTTCTAGCTACAGCTTAGTTATAGCTTAAATATGCCCTCATTGATTATGGCTTAAATGTATTTTTTCTCTAACTGTAGATTGAGCATTTCCCAAGACCGACTGTCTATTAACCTCGGCATTCATTAAGAATTCAGCGTCATTTTTCAAATTCTATACCACCAACCTCGTGTTTGTTCATTGAAGAAGAAAAGTGAATTAACTGGAAACGTCTCTTAGGAAGGTAAACGTACGTCATAGGAACAAGGCCACCTGAATGGTTCTTTCGTATAAATGTGCGGCAAATTTTTGGGGTATTCACCAATGTGACCATAATGTCATTACCATTCCTTGGCAAATGTGCTATTTTAAAGAACCATTTAACAACATTGTCTTAAGAAGTCTGTCCATTTATGGTACCTCAACCCTTAAATACTTCAAGCTCTGCTTACGTCTTTATTCTCTTGGTTGATGTTGTTTAGCTCGGTCCAGCAAACGGTTACCATTGTAAGAAAAGCTCTAATTATAGTAGTGGTGATCAATAAAACTTACTTGGATACTTGGATGGTCCGTCCTCACTGGTTGTGCGGGCCTCAGTGTAATTTCCACTTTTTCGGAGTTTTCATGGTTTAGTCATTGTTCTCCGGAGTCCCGAGTTCAGCCTAGCGAAAATTCTGCCCCAGGTCGTCAACACCGCAGGGCGTCGTCGCCCTGGCGGATCACAGGGAGATTTGCCACCATGCGACTAGTTTGATACCAGAGCGGTCGTGGATCCTGCTGTTGGTTTACTCTTATCTGCTCCACACAAGAGGAGATGGACAAATGCTTCAAGTTATTGAATGAACAGTCAGAGTACATAAATTCACCCGTGAGAAACCGAAAGAAAACTGGCTTCCATTTCTAAACCTTCAAATTAACCTATCCGAGAACGGCTACAACACAAAATGGTATCGAAAGCCAAACAGTAAGAATATAGTGGTTCACTACCGCTCCTCTCACCCCTCACACACTAAAAGAGCGCTTATAAGAAATATGTTTCGAACCGCCGCCAGCGTGTGCACAGGTAGAGAGCAGAGGGAAGAATCCTCGAAACTGGCGCGACAAATAGCCATCTCAAATGGTTACGAAACTGTAGCTTCTCAGGATAGGCATCGAGGAAATCCCACGCCCCAAAGCGATAATTCTAGTGAAAACAAGGCTCCGTTTCTGTTGCCCTTTATTTCAAACGAAATAAGTGCAGCTATAAAACGCTGCTTAATAAGGGCCGGTCTAGAGAATTTCGTAAGAGTGATAGAAATACCACCGGACACTCTAAGACGCCAGCTAGTTCGCAACCGCCTGTACGACCGTCTATGTACAACAAAAAACTGCATAGTTTGCCCAAATGGTAGAGATGGTGATTGCATGAGTTCGGGTACAGTCTATCTGATCTCTTGTAAAGCGTGCGGGCATGAATACGTTGGCGAAACGGGTAGACCACTCTGCATCCATATAGAAGAACACCTAGTTGGCAAGCGTAAACCAAATACTCCACTAGACACGCATAGGGCGCAGAGACATAATGGAGAAGATATTGAATTAGGGGTTACGATCCTCGCGCTAGAATCGAGAACACAAGCGCGCAGAACTCTGGAGGCATTCTGGATTAATTTCAAGAATCCGAAAATGAAGCGCAAGGAGGAATGCCTCATTATCACGCTGACGGAACTTTCTCCGGAGAAGATTTTGAGGTAAGAGTCACTATCCTTACGCAGGAATCGAAAACATCAGGGCTTAAAACTCTTGAAGCGTTTTGGATCAATGCCAAAAATTCAAAAATGAACCGCAAGGAGGAGTGTCTTGTCATCACGCGTGACCTAGCGCCATACCTCAGGCTGATCCAATGACCTGACACAGACACTGTTATCGTCCATGTATTACTCTGTGCAGTGGTTATTCATCAACTAACTTAACTACAACAAATAAACGGTAGGTGTTTGAATGAAGCTGTTTCTTATGCGAATGCAAATCGATTTGTCAAGTTTTATCTGCTGGGGTTATGAAAGTGTTTGGCTGAGTAGATCACATCTGAATTTGACCTTTCCAGGCTCTGAAGAAGGCGAAACCGCCGAAACGTCAGCTATTGTATTCTAATAAATTCTATATTAACAACCTCGTGTCTGCTTATTGACGAAAAAAACATTGAATTATCAATTAATGCCGAGGTTAACAGAAAGTCGGTCTTGGGGTTTACTCTTAGGTGGGCTTCTTGATGGAAGTGCCGGACCCATTCTTAGCTTGGGAAACCATGGTCGGCCGGGGGAACCAATAAAAATGCTATATTAAGTAGTGATTATCTGGAAAGGGACAACCAGATTTTACTCATATTTCATAGAGTATGGAAATAATAGGAGTAGGTACAAATGAAATTCTATAGTCTTCTGGTGCTAAGTAATTGGTAGCTGAATTTTAAAGCTGTAATTAACTAGAAGGACAGAAGCATTACTCCGTCAGTCCCGACCATTCTGCTTTTATTTTAAGTATATGTTTGAAGGACTACGTGAATTTATGCTTAGCACATTATGTTGCAGGATTTATTAAGCCCTATTCTGCTGCTAGAGATTCAGACTCAGTAGTATTCATACGGGAAATGAATGCAGTAGTAGACCGAAAATGCCATCCTCGTACGGATCATGGGATCACATTTTCGGTCTGCACAGTCTTATTCTCAGAAACATCCATGCATTTACTTTTTTCTAAAAGTCATGTGATTTCTATGAAGCTTGAAATTATTGAGCAATGTTGATACGATATTTAGAGGCTATTTTCGTTTGCCATAGTGTAAAATTTTTTTATCCTCACTTTATGGAGCAGACATTGATTCTGTTTTAAGATTTTTGGTCACATCCGCAAAATGCTTGGGTTGCGCAGTATTTTGTTTCCCTGCTTAAGTTTTGTTGACATCGTGTTTTACTTTATCCTTTATCCGGCTGTCTATGCTAAACAAGAAAACTTTTAGTTGGTTACGGTTTCCTTTCTATATGTAGTTTATTTTGAACCAGTAGCAGCTAACTTCGCGTTTACTTTTCAAAGTTCATGTTTTGATGTTTTTCTACTGCTTGCAATGAATACCATTACAATACTCGATGGTTATATACTCACAGGTTCGTTTAATTTATTTCAAACTTGAGGTAGCTGATTGTTTCGTACGAATTCTCCATGTTTCAGTTCTGTTGAAGAAAGCGGACGCTATGGGTGTAAACAGTGAATCGTCATCGCGGGATTCAGAGGATCGAAGTTACGCCCACGACGATCACTATGAAGAGTCATCCAATCTTCGGAGCAGGCTTCGTCAGAAAGCTCCTAGAACAGGTCTTATTGATAAGTGATGATTTTTATGTGTACGTTGCTTATGATAAGACTTTATGCTTGATGTCATTTTCAGCTTCCGATAGCAAAATAAACGGGGATGTTGGATGTGCTGAGAAGCAGCGACCAGAGAAAGCCCGGTCATCATCGCGTACCCCGAAATTTGGTGTCGACTACACCAAAGAAGTAGGTGTTATAACTTTTGTTAAGTTTTTATCTAATTATATTCAGTTTCAAAATTTGGCTGTTTGTTTCCCTGATATACTTACTTTTATTCCGTTCTTCTTTCAGCAATCCGATTTAGTGGAGCGTATTCGACATTGCAAGGATTACTACGAGATTCTCAATGTCTGATTTTTCCCATTTATGCGTTTTTAGTAGCCATATTTTGTATCTACATCTCTTAGGTGTCAAAAACTGCATCTGATGCCGAAATTAAGAGGGAATACAGAAGAATGGCTCTTCAACTTCATCCAGACAAATGTCGAGCCCCGCATTCTACGGAAGCCTTCAAAGGTATATTATTATAAATGTTATTATAAATATACGCTGTCGAATGTGGCCTGCTTTAGCTTTGGGTAATGCATACGCAGTATTATCAAATGAAGAAAAACGAAAGCAATACGATACGTATGGCATTGATGGAGGAAATGTGAGCAGAGGTACAAGGGGAGACTTCTTTGAATATGATTATGCACATGGATTCGATGGTTTGTTATTTGGCGTGTTGTTTTTCCTCTGTTCTACGTGATTTAATTCACGGAAATTGCTTTCTGTAAAAAATGCGTTTTCCAGCTGAATTCTCTCCTGAAGAGATATTTAATATGTTCTTCGGTGGAGGCTTTCCATCAGAATCGGTACGAAGAACACGTCATGGATTCCATAGCGCCACTCATAGCACGCGTAATCAAAATGCGGTTAGTTCTTGAGTTCTTCTTGATTTTTTATGGTCTACGTTTCTAACCTTCGTTTGTTGTTCAGAATCCGTATACTCCGCTTTTGCAACTTTTGCCGTTAATCGCTATTCTTGTTCTGGGCCTTTTAGCTCAACTGATGGTTGGTGAACCAGCGTATTCACTGCATCATACTAAGTTCGTTTCATTTATTTTATTCTCTGATGACGTGAGCATGCCAGCTGTCTTTTTCTTTTACTGTATTTTAACTCTTCTCGTAGTAATGTTGTTGGTATTTACACTTATCAACTTTTTAGCAAATTTCCTATTAAACGACTGACACAGAGCAGCTTAAAAGTGCCTTACTTCGTAAGGAGCGATTTTGAACAGGCATATCGTGGTAGAATTCGCCAGGTGTGGTATTCATACGAGTATTTCGTTAATCTTACTGGATCGTCTATTCCTTAGATTGTTTGCAAGCAGTTTTCTTTTTGGTATACTTCAATTTCGACCTTAGTTTGTCTCTATGGATTGTTGTGAATTCTTTTTTTTTTGTTTGAAAAATGTGTTTCTGGTGATCACTTTAGAAGTATTCAGTAATACTTTGTAAATACGTATACATACAAATGTACTCTTTTGCAGATATATACATTTATGTATTTTAGATCGAATCACAAGTTGAGGACGAATATATTCAACAACTAAGGATGAACTGTTACAAGGAGCAGAATCAGCGTGAGAATTTTTTTGTTGCTATTCTTTACATGGGGCGCGTGTAGCGCAGTGGAAGACGCTCTGCAGTACACACGGGATCAATCTCTGCGCCCCTGGCTCATCAAAACTTCCATTCATTCGGGTCGGAAATTGGTACCAGACGTCTGGGAGGATAGCAGTACTGACTCAAGACATCGGTAGGCTATTGCGAGTCATTGTAAAGGTGAGTTGTGCCTTCAATCACCTCCAACGATGATTAATGAAGTCGAATGCATGGCGCATACCTCAGGGATTGATCAACGCCGAAAGCTTTGTCCTTTTATCATCCCATCGTTTCCATGTTAATGTAATCTTAATCTGTGTAGGACACTGTCGCTTATTACCGTAACCGATTATATCCACTGACTTCTAAGTGATTACTAGTCTTGCCGAGCTTTTACAAGTCTATGGATTTAGTCTGTCACTTTAGGTGAAACGCTGTTGTACCGTGCTCGTTGGCAGAGTGACCAAGATTTACTTCGACGAGCAAATCAAATGCCTATGCCCCACTGTGATCGTCTTAAGGAGATATATAGTCACTAAATCAGTTGTTAAGCTTCTGAAGTTTACCGAAGCTCTCTGTATCCCTACAGCTCGATGCTTTTAAATTGTGGGTACAGGTTTTGTAACCAATATTGTTCACATCATCACACCCACCTGACTACGATTATCTGCATAGTCACGAGGTACTTCTATCCATTGGTTATCTGGTAAGGAATTTTTATGCGGTCTTGTAATTATAATCTTTCAAATTTGTTTTTATCGCGCAATATTTAAGAACTACAATTGAAATTGATCATGGTTGTTTGCTTTGGCTAACGAAATGATTTGCTTCTTCGACTCTTAAGCTATCTGTTCTTCATCTGTAGTGCTCAGTTCTAGGTTTTCGATTGTGGGGTTGTTAATACTGTGCTTAACTGATGTGAAGTCATCCACTCTCTTGGTTGACTCTATATGTTTTCAACAGCTCCCTAATGCAATCCCACTGATACCTGTGCTTAGAGATTTTGTATTATCAATGACGTTCTTCCTATTCTAGATTTTCTCATAACCCGCAGCTCAAAGCAAACACGCATTTTCATGTACGTGCGTGTTTCACTCTACGATGAAACCTGTGATAAATGAGGAATAATTAGTTCTATCTCTAAAGTTTGTACCTTAAGCATTACGATGACGGTTAATATACGACTGTAATAAAAATTTACAGATATACTCTGCTAGTTCTTGCTCTCTTCTTCTGTTTTCTCCAAATGTACATACTAAAGTGTAGATCCATAGCTATTGTAACGAATGTAGCAATTTTCAGTCGAGCAACAATTATTTCTCATCTCGGCGGAAAATGCCTAATTGGGCAAGAGTTACGGTATGTGGTCAATTTGTGTTCACGTTTCAGACAATACGTAGTTTTCAGTTCACCAAGTTACATTTGTATGAAGTTTGGTCATTATCTTAAAGAATATAGAACTGCTGATAGTTTTTCGAGTACTAGAGCAATTAGCATATTTGTTCTAAAGTTTTTACTATTGGGAAGGATTGTTTTGTATATCTCCCAACGGTTTAGCGCCTCATCGTGTCTAGGAGGTGTTCCTGGGTGTCGTGCTGCGATGCACTGCGCGGGATTCATACCTCCAGCAGGGTCTCCCAAGCACAGAAGAAGTCCGGCGTTTCCATCAGGAAACCCAGCCGGTAGTAAACCAATACCAGGATCCATCACCGTCCTAGTATCAAACTAGTCGCATGATACCAAATCTCCCTCTGATCTGCAGGAGCGGCGACTATCTAGGCTGCTGACAAATTGGGTCACACTTTGGCTGGGCTGACCGCGGGTCTCCAAGGGATCGGAATGGCTAAACAGGTAAATTCCGAAAAAGTAGAAATTATGCTGAGACCCTCACAACCATTGAAGATGGGCTATCCGGCTATCCAAGTAAGTATGGATGTTCATTCTAAAACACCGATCTATGTTTACTTGGAAGAGAAGCATCGAAAGAGAGAAATAAGCGCTTGTATTTTGTGAGCAGTCATCTGTGGAATCAGCTTTTTGTTACAGCCATCGGCTTCAGATTGAGCTGAGAAATTTTTGTTTCTAATTATAGTGCCATATTTCGTTCCACTGTTTATAAGTTGTTTTTGTTACAATATAGTGTTTTAAACATTTTCGCGTGTACTTTCGATTTTTTTTTGAGTGTAAAGTCACTAGGTAGCTCGTCTGCATTAGATACAATTCAATAAAGCAAGTAGTATAGGTGGGGCTTATTTATTATTGTGATTGAGTTTGTGTTTCCGTTAAAATTTCGGCTTCGTTTTTTCCTTGTTTGTTAGCCGTTATTCAGAGATCTTAAGATTTCTTAGGTTTTCACCTTAGAAGTGTCTAAAATGTTATGTTTCTTATGGAAGGAATTCCAAACACCATGAAGTTCTTGTGTTTGTAACTAAGTAAAATGCATTTCTTTAGCCTCGACTTGAATACGATAAGGTATTCAACCTGTCGAGACCCGAGTCGTTCAACTGGAAGGACTACTTCATTGTAGGTTCTTTTTTAGTGGTTTGATTTTGGTGTTGTACGGAGAATGGAGTTCAGTGTTTCGCGGTCTTCTAATTTTTTTTTAATCATAGATGTATAATTCTACAGGATTGTTTTGGGGAATGAAAAGCGTTCATTGGATGTTAAGTTTAGGCAACTGGAACAAATCCTTCAACAGACGAAGTTCTGTTCAGTCATGTCAGGTATCTGGAGCAGACCGTGGCTGAGCGACTTTTTGAACATGGAAAGCACATATTTGTAAAAACGGAAAATGACAACCAACGGGTGGCAAGGATTGAGGTGCAGTCTTTCTATTTGATACAAAATGGGAGATTTGTTTGGATTTAAACTCGTATGTGTTGGCGAGAGGTTAACCGCGACGGGTTCATTTCGGTCATTTCTTCCGTTGCATAGTTTTTGTTGTGCTGCTTCTACTGAATAGATAATTTCATTGGTGTAGATTGTGTACGTGGAGTCTTTATAAGACACCTTTCAGGACATAATTTGCAAAAGACTTTAGAACAAGTTTATTTCTTATGGATTCCATCCTCGAGACTGTTACTTACGTAAGGAGCACTAAGAATGCTCTACTGTTCTTGTACGTCGAGATTCGGACACCGTCTCAGTAATCGCGCTTCGACAACGTGCTATCCTTTGAACATTACAGGTTCTGAACTCAGCCATGTTCAAAAAAGGTTTAGCTATTACCGTCCAGACCTTCTGTAGTTTATTTCGCTTTATACACAGTTAACTCTTGGTAACTCTCCAAAGCGTCTACATCTTAAGATTTTTACATAAATTCCAATCGTTTTGATCTACAGCATCTGCAGTATACGCTTCTGCTAGCTTTAATTCAAATATTTGTTGCGTCGGGTGAACCTGTTGTTTAATTGCTTGCTACGTATGCTATATTGAGCTATTTTATACTTCTGGTGCCTTGCAACAACCAGCACAGCAACCCTACCTCTCGAATCCTTTCCATTTATGACTAATTAAAGAAGTAGACACTATATCTTTTGAAATCAAGCGGGAATTTGTTTTGACTTATCAAGATTTTCTGCGTATTATAGCAATAAATCCTTGGTGCATTTACCGAGCGCACTTGAGTTACAAGCTAGAAGAAGGAATATGTGTACGTAAAATATGGACAAGAGAAGACCTTTATGCCAGAGTTATGGAGAGGAGAAAGCATACGCAGCATTTGTTAGTCTCCGTGATATACGAAGACCAGGACACCATCTCATCGTTTGTGCCAAAAAAATCTCGAATTGTAGCTTCCAATCACTGTTGCCCGCGACAACATGATGAAGAAGTCGTGTCATGTGTCGTGAATTTCATACTTACCTACTTGGATACTTGGACGGTCCGTCTTCACGAATTGTGCAGATCCCAGCACATCTGTCATTCGTTTCTTTCCGTTGAAATCGTCGTTTATAGTGGATAATATACTATGAATATCATAATAATGTAATTGTTATATTTTAAATTGAACACCCTTATACACCTTCAAGTCCGATGAGCTTCTCTTCAGTTTGTGCTTGATAACATTCTTGGAAGTGCTTTCTCCATATACGTGCCGATTAGGTGGGTGTGTTTTTCGAGCAGTTTCATTGCCCTCATGACATTGATGTAGCAATTATCGGTATACACATACCTTATTTAACCGTTACCACCACTAGTGCAGTGAAAACACGGTCCAAAGATGACTCATTACCGCCACACCCTGATCCTTTATGTGTAACCTTCTTTAGTGTGCAATTATGAAAGCTCGATTCCGTGTTTGTTCCTATTATGTGAAATGTATTATTTTTACAAAACCAATTTCCATCCAAACAGCCTAGGATGACTCTCTATAATTTTCACTGATTTCAAGGACAAAATAGTCTATAACCTCATTCGTATTGCATTGCCGACCAAACGGATGTGATCCAATGGCTTTAAATAGGCTCACTTTGTAGAAATGGCTTAGGATCCATTACACTGATATCCCAATCCGGTAAATCTTTTAGTTTCTTAGTTCCTTTAGCAGTTCCTAGCAGCTGTTTCTTGACGTGTCCGTTTTTCTTTCTTCTCTTATTTCTCGAGCAAACCTAGAACATCGGCCGTAACTAAGTTGTAAGAACGTGTTGAACTTTTTTATCTATGCACACGTTTCATCCATTCCAAAACTGACTGTCTTTACAGATCCAAGAGTCAGGTAATATTGCTTCGCGATCGCCTTCGTCCTCTTCCCACCATTCGCATTATTCAAACCGTTATAAGAGTTTTACAAGAGATTCCTTATTCCTCATTGTGCTTAGCGTTTTTAGCACTTTTCTTGTTCCCCCTTTACGGTGCAGTCGGTCAGAATTTGAGTTCAGTTTCGTTCCTGCATACAGTTTTCAAGGCTAGTGAAATCCAAATCCAATTTTTCACCTGTAGTTAATTGTTCTTTCTTTCTCATTCTCTTGACTAATAATTTTTATCATTAGAAATGTGAAGGTAGAAAAATACTAACAACTTCTTGAATGCATTAAGCATGTTTCGCAATGTAGACTATTAAAAACAAGACTGAGTTCTTCACGTCATACACAGTGGTCGTCGTAGAGGTGTGGAAGAATGTCTAAAGTGACATGAAGGATGTCTATATGTAAAAAATAGAAGTAAGATAGAAAAAAACTACGGGAAAAAGTTCAATAAAACGTGAAAATTGGTTTCGCTTCACATCATATGCGGTGAAAAACTAGGCTTCTTCTTACGTGATCGCCATCAAGTTTTAAAATATCCTCGAGTAGGTGTTGTCATTAATATCACTTATGACTTCATGTAGTTAATCCTAGGACCGACTTTCTCTTACCTCGGCGTCGATCCATAATTCGCTTTCTTCTTCATGAACCCATTCACAGTAGCTGATTTTTCGGCACTTCCTTCCTTTTCAGAGCCAGGAAAGGTCAAGCTGATACGCAGTTTACTCATTCGAACGCTTTTATAACCTAAGCATAGAAAACTTCGTGCATAAATCTTGATTTGCTTAGTAAAAACCTTCTTCTAAACACTGTTTTGTTCTTTATAAGCCCAACTAACTCGTAACTCATGTTTGCTCGTGAAGAAAACAATAACTTATAAGTGCATAACGAATACTATAGTGGGATCACTGCGTTTTACCTAAAATTTTTCCAGCTGTGCTGTAAAGGAAAGTTGATGGTAACTTATCTTACTATGGATGACAGAGACAAGCGAGAC
The DNA here is from genome assembly GCA_900624975.1 of Angiostrongylus costaricensis. Lineage (NCBI taxonomy): Eukaryota > Metazoa > Nematoda > Chromadorea > Rhabditida > Metastrongylidae > Angiostrongylus > Angiostrongylus costaricensis. The sequence goes on from UYYA01004342.1 coordinate 68,520, forward strand.
GATCTTGACGAGGAAATCTCTATTGACGATGTAGTAACCGATGTTAGAGAGGTAGAACACTCAATAAAAAGGTGTTTCATTTATCATTACACTGACACTGATACTTGGTTGATTTTTTTTTTCTTTAAACGATTGATCATAGAGTGCTCGCAGAAGAAAAGGATAAGCGGCGGAAATGGGAGTTCCTTGATGTTGATGAAGTATCCCGATACAAGGATGTTCTTGGCTGTCGTCTGAATGATTTGGTCCAGGTTTATTTTAATAATTGTTTATGGATGTCAGCCCAACATTTTTAGTTCATCTACCTATATCTTTAAATGTACCTTGAGTATATAATGTTAATAGTGTTACCATTATAAAAAGTGGTGGTGATGTAAAGTTGGGTATGGTAACACTCCATAGAATTTCTTCATCGAGAAACTTAATTTGAATTAGTAGGTATCGTTTTCATTCAAAGGTAATTGGAAGCACAGCGGCGACAGTTTCTACCTGGATGTCTCGTTATCACAAGGAATCATGCTAGCTCTTGTCTATTTTTCATTTAATTAGTGAGGTGGTAGTTTTATAGTATTCCTGCTGGAATCCTGCAACCGCAATAAACCCGTGGCTGAAAATCTCAGGTTTGCACCACCAGATGTGGCAAGCCGCCGAGTCTCATATCATAAGGAGGTTACTCATCTTATGATTGGGTTCTTTCTAGGACGCCTTTAACTCCACTAGAATTCCTAACTAGAAATAAAATGTTATGCTTTTGCCTAGATTGAGTGGCAGTGTTCAGTGTGTAATAGAATTTTTTAAAACATTTCCTCACCCAGAAACGCCCACATACCACTGCGGCTGTGAATGGTTGTGAGTCGCTCTTTGACTTTCTTCTTTAAAAACATGAACAGAAAATTCGTAGGGCTCATTAGGCGACTTTGTTGAGTTTAATACTTAAGCATTTTGTACTTCTTGTTGCGTTACCTAGGTGCATGTTTTTCCGCTAGGAAGTGAGATTAGTAAGTAATAATATTATTTTTAACAACTGTCATTTCTTAAAGGAGGGTCAGTATTTCGAACTCCAAGATGCTGCCGAACCACGGTGTGTATTCTGCTGTCGAGTGTTGGCAAATCTAGGTGGAATTATTATTTACGAAGCACTAGATCATGTGTGTTTTCAACTCTCTTCAAGTGTTTTATAGGCTTTACAAGTTTTTTTTAGCTTTTAATGTATCTGTAGACCTATCCGCTACGAAAAGATTTTTTTGTAGACATTGGCAATTAATATAACTGATCCACGATGTCATCCACTTGGGTGGTACTCGAATCATCAGGACGATGCGGTTTGTTCAATAAAAGTTTTGGTTTGTTTCTTATTTGAATATGTTTAAATCTATCATTGTAGGTCTTTTATTGTCAAGGGGAATATTCTGAGGAGGATGTTAAGAATATGGAAAAGAATTCGGTTCCAGAAATAGTTTTCAAAAGATCTGAGTTGAAGGAACACCTTTTCAAGGCTTGTATCTCATTAGAAAGGTTCTATGTTATGTATGCTTAGTTTTCTTGAGCTTCCATCATTCAGGTCGGTGCTTTAGTAGAAGTGCAGGATGCCGAACAGAGGGCAGTAATTTATCCTGGTCATGTTACTGAGATTATCAATAGTCATTTCGTGAAAATAGTCTCATCATCATCAGGAAGAATGGATACCAGAGAGGTAAGGTTGGAAAACCGTAGTATTTTTTTTTAAATAAACTTTAGTATCTCATTAAGCTGTGATGTCTGTGTCTATCAACACAAATTCGATTTACCCTTCATCGGTTCACATCATAATTTGGTTTCCTTTTATGTTTTAATAGTTTTTTTGTTATTAATAGAATATGTATGTATGTAGAATTTATGTATTTCTATGTAGAATTTCTTCACCAATTATGGTCCACGTTTGGACCATTTCGTTATCGTGTTTTATTCGTTCATGAGCTTTGTGGACTTAAAAATTCATCTACAACGTGATTAAAAGAGTGGTAGTTGTCACTTAACGAAAGATCCAGTGAAGGCAGAGTTTGAGAGTTGAGAGGCAGAGTTTCATGCCTTTATGGACTTTGGAACTGTTGCTTGTGCGATGTATGTTCAAGAAATATCGTGCAGTAGAATTAGTCCATTTCTACTTATCACCATATGGCGATATCAAAGCACCTTCTTTAGCAGTAACGGCCTCTATGGTGCTGTGGCTACAATAGTCAAGATTGCTGGTTTATGTTAACGAGTAAACCTATCATAATGGTAGTGTTCTGTATTTCTTATGTATACAAGCGTTTAACAGAAGAAATTTTTGGAGCGAAAAAAAAGTAGCAATTAAGTCGTATGTGGTACACATTATCGTCTTTAACACATTCGCGGCGAAATGAATAAGCATTCTCTTTGGAAACCATTCATAATAGGACAGTGGCCGCTAAGACCTCTGCTGAGGTGATTACCACTGACACGACCTCATTAAGCAGCACATTATAACATTTGAACAAGTGTTTTTCTTCATATACAGGAGTTACATTTCATTTATTTTCTTTACATGACCCGTCATCACATATACTGTGCGGATACTGTTCGAACATTTTGCGTGTTGTTTATGAATATGAATGGTTTGTGCTTTACTATTAACTGTGTGTTACTAAAATCTATTGTGCAAATGCATTGCTGCCATTTCTTTAAAGCATTTTGCACCGTATGTTGAGTCCGTTTCGGTGTTTTTGTTTTTTGTATCCGTCCATTCCATAGAATGACCACAGCGGTTGAAATGAAAAAATAGTTCATTATCTAAAAAACCGACTTTTGTTTAACCTCGGTAATAATAATAAGTAATGTTCTATGGGACTGTACTGGAACGAGGTTACTACAAAGACTTGTACTCGGTTGAAGTTTCTGCGGCTGCGCCTTGCTCTGTGCTATCAAATGAATTACCGACTGCCATATGACATATTGACAGCTCAAAGTAGGTCATATTAATCGACCACCATAATTCATGTTGATATCGCTCGATTTGTGTTGGGCAACAACCATAGTTGTTATTTAGACCAGTGGATATAATCAGCTTCGGACGTAACTGCACTGTACGTGTAAGGACGTGGGCTGACTTCGACACTCAAAATTTTCTCGTGTTGGATACATTTAAACTGTAGAGTTCTTTCATCTTCTCTGTTCTGTTGTTCCCCAACGCTGTGATGTCCAGTTGAGAATTTGTTGGCATCACATCCAAACTACAGGTTTTTTTTCCACAAATTGAGCACTTGAACTATTTCTTACGAAATAAAACCGGCACCACCGATTAAGAAGCCTGCCACGTATGGCGTTGGTAAAATATGCCATCTTCGAAACTCAGTGAAATATACGTCTGAAAGGAACTAGCTTTATGTGGTGAGAGCAGTTAAGACGATAGATCAAGATTAGCGATGGAGTTGTTCTTGTCCTGCCCTCCTATATGGGACTGTGCATTCATTCCAACACGACTTCAGGAATAGGAATGAAAGCGGACATAGCCATGGTTTATTGAGATGAACTCCGTTGGTGACAAAAGCGATGACAAGCAATAGATGAGAATATTAATTCCAATTCAATGTCAACTTTCAAGATAATTTTATCAATTCGTCTGGCAGGTAGGGGAGGTAGCGTAGTAGTGGTTGATAATGCCGTTGATTCGATCAGGAAACAAAGTCCCTAGTTTGGCCCTTCCAACACCTTCCCCCGTCCATTTGGGAACGCATTAGCTCAGCTATCTCCAAGATTGTAAGGAGAATAGACTCGAGCAGCATTCTAAGACATTCTTAAAAGAAGACGAAATTCCCAAGCGGCAGCTGAAACAACATGTGAAATGTTCGAAGATGCAGCAAGTGCTCTGATGTGAACAGTAGATGTGATGAAGGATCATTTTAGAAAGAACTGATATGTTGCTAATTTTCCATGACTACTATGATTCCTAAGAGTCTCGAGAAAAGGCATTTGGCCACAAGTAGCAGTTGCTGAGGTCTAGTAGCAAAATTATTCGGTTTCTTCTAAGACAGTGTCGAGTCCTAGTATTATTTGTACAATCCTAGGTTACCGGCAGGTAATGTTCGATGGAAGCAGGTAATACAGTATGAACTGTATAAAGTTGACTGATAAACAGTGACATCTGACAGATTTTAGGAGTAATGTATTTAACCACAACGTTGCTGAGATATTTGCAAAACTCTGGACCACAGGTGTCTATGGTGGGGAACAAACGCGCTATTATCCTTTCCGGGGAGTAACGCGTTCACCACCACACCATGCGGGTCCTTCGTTTCGCCTGTCTCTCAGCTAGATTATATTGCTGTGGCAAAAAGATCGATAGAAATAGCTGAGAGACAGGCGAAACGAAGGACTCGCGTGATGTGGTGGTGAACGCGTTACTCCCCGTAAAGGATAATAGCGCGTTCGTTCCCCACCATAGACACCTGTGGTCCAGAGTTTTGCAAATATCCCAGCAACGTTGTGGTTGTATTTCGCTTAGTAACCTGCCATGAAAATTATAGAAGGCAGAAAACAAAACGTTAAACATTGTAATGTATTTAGTCCGCTGTGATATGGCGTAAGCCATGCATCCGAGGTTCATGAATAACGAAGAAGATGTGGTATCAGTTATCCTTGCTTTGCAAAAGAGTCAATTCTTAAAATGGAAATAAGTGTTTCGTCTTCTTTCGTGCGAAAAAAAAACGAGCGTGGTTTGATACTGATTACTAAATGGTAGCGTTGTTTCTCCCTTCAATCGTACTTTATAGATTGTCGCACATCGTGGGTCACACGGTATCTTCCCACAGGGATTCTGCGCCTCGATTGGGTATCAACTTTCGGTTCCTTTCAACAGTTCACGTATAAAGACTAGAGGAACACAAGAATCAGAATGGAATTGGAAATCTTATGCGGCTCAGTGGGGAATATCTGGGGTACGATGCATTCCTATCACTTTTGCACCATTTTATCTGCTACTTTAGTTGTTTTCCACTTTTTGGCGTTCTAGATACAGACAAGCGAATTTAATTTCGATCCCATTATTGGCAGAGAGTCAAGAATCACTCCTATGCGACATGTCGAGGTTTGATTATCGTGTTGTTATTAAAGTTTTGCAGCAGTTATTGTTGAAGAAAGTTTCATTTTCCAGGTATTTTGCTACCAGCAAGGCGTAATGTTTGCTGCCCTCATCCATCGTGCAATTCGCAACCTTGTTCTCATAGAACTAAGCTGTGATACCACCTTGAAAGCGCCGTTGATGTTTCCTATTGGGTCGGTTTCAAAACAATATGTTTCACAAATTTTTTAGTTCATGTCGTAGAATTGAACTAATTTTGTAAAATCTTCTTAAGTGTGGTGTGTGATATTTCGTGTATTAAAAACCCAGTCTTCCTTCCAGATCGGATGCGATCTTCCCATGTGGTTTTGCCGCTAATTATGACATTCCATTTATTGCAGAAGCACCTTTTCAATCACTTCCTCCTCTCAAAGGCGATGGTAGTTCTCGTTTTATCACATCTGAGTCTATTATGACCATTTCTGTTGGTGTTTAGGTGTTCGATTTGACATTTTGCGCACTGATTATTCATCAAAACCTTCTAACATATTCCAAGAAAGGAAACCAAACGACAAAGCTTTTTTACCCGAATTTTGGTTAAAAGGTAAAGGGGAATGCTTTTATAAAGTCGTTTCTGTACCAACTGCTCATAATTTAGACGACGTTTTTCTTCCACGTATTTATGTGCATCCTTCTTGCCGGATAGGGCCATGGCTCGTTCGATCGCAATTTGCAGCACTTGCCAGATATTATGAAGCTGGACCATTGCCACACGTCTTCAAAGTGCTGATATCAGTAAGTTTTGTATAATCTTCAGTTGTCCTATAATAGTGTAATTTTTACGATAGTTTTTGTACAAGGCAGAACTGCATCGACAGCAAGTTTTCCTTAGGATATCTATCAGTGCACGTCAGTTGAACATCGATTGGATGTCCAGACAACTTTAAGCACTGACGATGAAGATGTAGCAGTTCTTCATGTCAAGTCTAAATGGCGAATGTCACCTGATCATGTGCTAATGCGGGTCCCAGTGTGCAAAACTGCAAGGCAGGCTACGGGTTGGTTGAGAGTAAGTCACACTCACGATTGACAGTTTGTAGTTTTATCTGATTATTCTTTCTTCATCGCGTTCTTTTTTTTGAGTCAGTTTCCAAGCAACGCTTATATGACGTCTGCAGGTACTGCTACGTTCTCTGGGTTGCTGTCCGAATCTGTTTTCTTTTGAGAAAACTCAAAGATGTAACTGCAACAAAATTTCCGCAGAAGAACAACGATTTGTTTGTATTATTTTCATTTTGCTGTCATTTGAATTTTTGTTGTAGAGCAATAAGTGGAATACACAGGTAAACAAATCTCCTGCTGGGTTGGCTCAAAGAATGAATTTGTCAAACAGTGCCGAGAAACGGAGGTATGTGAGTGTTTGATGGAAAATGACCATGTTCTTTTATAATAAACTTTTTTTAACTCATCAGTCATATGCCGGTACGATCATTTGTCCTTCCTCAGTTGAAGGCAAGTAAAAAAACAGCTTTGAAGAAAGCGATTCTAACGAAACGTCAACTTTAACGTAAAGAATAAAGTAACATATCTTGTTTGCTCAGAAAGAATATCGATAAGTACTTACTTTTCTTCACTGGTTTCTAACCAACATTACCTAGTTGTTGTGTCGCGAACAAAATCTTCATCTCGGTCTTCAGGAGGCGCTCATCAAAAGTGAGTACATCGAAACGTCGACGAACGCACCACTCATCGCCACCTACGAAGGGATCTGAGCCACATCTTACGTCTATTGCAGGCGACATTATGGTCTTTCTATTTTTCTTCTACATGTCTATCTGTTCTAGTTCCATCTTTAATTGACACAGTTAATGGTATTAGTTAACAAACTGAAGGTTTCAGACGTCTGATGACGATTTCTCGCGGTCATCGATTGATGAAATGCCGAGATTGCATCCCGCTGACTCCGTGGACTTTGTTTCCAATGGAATTACACGTGTTGAAAATCCTATTCAACAACATAGTCTTTCCGAAGGCTTACATACCAATTCTAAACGAGCTACTGTTGAGTCGGTATGATATAAAACACCAGATTTAACGAATTTCTCCATATCCTTATGCTTTTCAAGTCACCTCAGCGCCCAATCCGGCTCGAAAGCGACGCTATGGAATGGAATCAAAGTCAACTGATACGCTTCTTGCGTGTAACATTTCCGGATCTCGGTGACATTACGAATATTTTGCAACGAAGAGTGAGAAGATCATAAATCTTTTCACAATCAAGTATTATATATCTAACAATTATTGTAGAATATTGACGGAGCGCACTTGATAACGATGTCACAGCAAGACTGCATAGACTCATTAGGATTGAATTTGGGACCCGCACTTAGATTATATGAAGTTATCCAGGTAAACCACTAGTAGCCATTATTTTGAACCTTGAGTTCGTGTTATTACGTTTTTACTTCTTTCTGTTCTCATTTCCTCGATGTTTTCCATTATGGAATTAATTTGTTTTTAGGAAATTAAAGCTGCGAATGAAAACAACGCTTGGTCCTTTCGGTGACAGGTTCCATGTTTAGTACCTTGTATTTCTAAGTGATACAAGTTGAACTAGGTCTGGGCGTAAAAATTACCACCGTTTTTTTTCACATGGTATACAGAATGTGTGCTTTCCTTTCTGTTCCCATTAGCTCTCACTTTACTGTTAACGTGTATAAAATACGAGAGTCAAACGACAGGGTTTAGTGAATTGTTAGTCAAATATATATATATATATATATACATATTATATATATATGCTAAAAGTTGTATTCTCTCCTCCGTTGTTTTCTGATTTTTGATTCGATCTCCTTTTATAATTTTTAAATCATTCTATTTCTATATGTCGCACAACTTATTACATTCATGAATGCTTTGATTCTCCAAGTGATTCCTTCTGTGTCTGATTTAGTTAATAAATGTCAATTGTTTACTCAATAATTTTGAAATACTGGCGCACATAGCCAGTCATCCTCTCTCACAAGCCTCATAATGATAATCAGATGATTAAAGTGTGTGCAAAATTACCACTGGTTAAATTAAACAATTAGGAATAATCCTCTTGTTAGTACCGTGCAAAACACGTAGGGTACTTTCATCTTCCAGAAAGGCGTATGGGTTTCTAATTCAATGAGACGGAGTGCCACAGAGTCTAAGCTACTACTTTTCTGGATTTCTTTCTTTCTACACTATGCTCATGACTCATCCAAAAGAGGCTTAAGTCACTCTGTACCTCATTATTATTTATGGAACTGAAACGTTTATATTTTGTCATTCTGGTTCGTATTGCTATACTCAGAGGTATTCGTTCCATTAGCGCTAATGTATTTCGTGCCATCAACAAATCCGTGCGACATAAAATTTCAGCATTCCTCAATGAGCTCTGTAAACCATGCGGACTTCCTACTTTGAGTATTTGTGGAAGCGCTACATTCTCGCATGGTCCTCTTTCCTCCAAAGGCCTTCGTTATTGTTAAGAATAAATGAAATATTTTCTAGCACAAGGTAGACAAATGGCAGATTGTTAAATAATCGTCAATGTCTGGTAGATAGCTGTACTGCCCAACAATATGATAGTCCTGCTTTTTCGCTCTTTTAGTGCCTTGTTTACAAGTAAGTAAAACCTTAAAACCCTTGGTGATATGGAGTAGAGTTTTCTTGGAATGTTCTCACCTAGTCCTGTGTGGAAAAGCGATTGTAAGGTTTTTCACTAATTAGGTAGGAAATCGGATCTTGGAAGGGAAAATATTGCAATATCGTACATCGAAACAGAAAATATTGAAATGATCCACACATCTAACTGGGATAGTATAGAGGTGGGTGACTGGATTTATGAAGGTGAGGCACATTGCCTATTTGGATATGATTGTAGTGTCATAACGCAAGGCGTCAGTGAGCTTGACCATTTGATTGGCAACAAACTTTCAGAGTGTTTAAGTAACCCCACAGTGTTAAGTAAGTGTTTAAGCCCTTACGGTTTTATCTTAGGCGATTCGTCTTTCACATTTTCTGTGCGAATTTCAGCTCTTCTGTCATTCGACTTATTTCCTCGCATGCGTCATCCAGAAAGGTTTTCCAACTTTTTCTATGTGGATTCCACTGCTACTTCAGCATTTTCCTTTCGTCATGGATGTCATTCAATGTTGTTGCAGTGGATTCTTCCTGGAGTTCTGTGGTAGCCAGGCTGAAGCTTTTCCACTTTAGTAGCACGAAATGGCCCTTTCCCAGAGAAGTTTGTTACCAATTTCCACAACCCAGACCGTAAATGCGAGGGCTTGGTGGGCTGAGGCGAAGTCGTACCAGCATTGTGCTCGTGCTGATAAGCAGCACCCCTAACCCCCATCTGCCTCTGCAAAGTCCTTTATTCTACCTTTTTCGGCAAAGAAGCACCAATGTGCAGCTTACTCGGTAGTGAAAATGAGATGAAATGTACTCACGAGAAGCTTTCGGGGTTTTAGGAGAGTACACGCGAGACATATCTGTTGATGGCAAGCACCAATCCTTCGTGTAGATAAATCTTCCTCATTTGACCGTGAACTTCTAACCGATTCACATGCGTGGGTCTCTGCGTGATCATATCTGAATGTACATAGGATTTTTGTCAGTCTGTTATCAAAGACAGGATGTCCATTCCCTGAATCTACATGGTTCTCACGAAAAGCACATACTTATTTGTTTGTGTGATCATGGCCACGCTAGCCCCGAAAATGGTAATAACGGTTTCGATCCTCACAGCAGACAGCTGCGGTTCGGAGTTTTGTGAATATTTCAACATCACTACTGATAATGCAATCTATTTGAATGAAGAGCTTAACAATTGAATTATTCCTCTTGAAGTAAAGGTGCTAAAGCAAGGTGAAACATGTAAGAACAGTATCGAAGCAGATGGAATGATTACTGCTTTTACCCTTTCTTGAATTGGTGGAGCTGGTACTAGAAAGCCTGGAGTTTCTTAGACAGTGCAATATACTAGAGTAGAGTAGGGCAATATGGAAGAGTCCATTAAATGGACGAAAGTGCATCAGACAATGACGGGTACTTTTTTTCGAAAGAACTGCTTCACTATTATGATAGATGCAAAAAAACTGCAAATACCAAATAGAAATAGAAAGCTTACACAAGAAGACGCGGTCTGGAGAGATCTATACAAACACAGTTCAATTTCAAGTTTGTCAACATAATCAGTGCGCATTCGCTCTTTTCTGGAGTGTATTCTGTGAAATGTACAGTACTAAAATAAAGAGATATGTGGTTCTATATGGAACATCGAGCATCGAATATTTTTTGCCAAGTAGCGAATAGTATCTATAATAAAGCTGGAAAAACTATCGCTGAGACGGATTTTGTTTAGCCTCTTCCTGGATCCTCGATCTTATTGTAAACCTCCCAAACTACTTGTTTCTTCCTCTTTATTCGGTCAGGAAGCACTGACTTTTTTTTTAGTAAAGTTATTATCTGTGGAGATTTTCACAGACTGTAAACGATTACGTGTTCCCGCGTGTCGGACTGCGATGTACAGCAGAGGGTTTCATTCACCTGGCAGGGTGTCCCAACCTGAGAAGGAATTCGGCATTTCTATTAGGAAGCCCAGCCAAGAGTAAGCCAGTACCAGGATCCACCACCGTTCTGGTACCAGAGTTGCATGGTGGCAATTCTCCCTCGGCTCCACAAGGGCCGCGACTGCCCGTGGTGGTGAAGACCTGAAGCAGACTTTGACCTGGTGACCTCGGGATTCCAGGGAACCACAATGGCTTAACCAGCAAATCTCCGAAAATGGAGATTACGCTGGGGTCCGCAGAACCAGTGAGAACGGGCCGTTCAAGTATGAAGTATCAAATAAATGGCTAACAGTCCACTTTTAAATGAGACAAATCTACCATTACTTTGCTTATGCTCATGTGGCGAATTACATATTTCTATGTTGTTTCCAAAAACGGTGACTACTTGAAGAATCACCGGTGAAGCTTGATAATGGTGAAATGATATGAGGTTTAAACCTGACGTTTCGCCTGTGGTGGTGAAGACCTGAAGCAGTCTTTGACCTGGTGACATCGGGATTGAATGTGTATAAGCGCTAAGTTGAAATCGAGGGCTCGGTTATAAATATATTATTCATTTATGGTATATTTTTTCTATACAAGCAATGACAGCACGCCCTATTCTCAAACGAGCGTTTTGTTTGGTTGTCATTCATGAACAATGGGGTCAGCACTGTTGAAATGATCTAGTTGTCACCTATCGATATTACTTGCATGTCTTTTCATATCAGTCGTCAATAACGCTTCTAAGTTAGGGGTTCAGAGCTTTTAGCACTGAGTCTTCTTGATACATACCATTACTTTTATAATAATTCCCAATAATCCCCATGTATCATGACGATACGGTCATGTTTAAAATCTTTCATGCAGGTCTTAGTTTTTAATTGCTCATTGTTTTTTTCATAGCAGAATACTATTTAAAAAACAACATAAAGATGATGAGATATGAGCAAAACTCAAACCATCAGCTGGGCTTCGAACCCGCAATTGATCCTATCGGGAGCTTTCATGGAGGTCTTTAGGAGTGATTGCATAAAGAATGTGAACTCCATGAAACATGGTTGTTGAAGTCTTTCGGTCCAAATGTGTCCATAGCTTTTCCCTCAGCAAGTATTAGTTCATGTTGAGTACTTTAATTTCGGGATAATTCTTTTAGCTGATTTACAGGATTTATATGAGAATTTCTACAGAATTGGATCCGAAATAGCTACTGAACACGGTTTTCAGTCATAAAAGAGTAGGAGTTGTATATGATATGAGCTTGTGTATTCCTCGTTTGCTAACAGTCAGTAGCGCTACAGTTGCACAGTGCGTCCACTTCCTATCCTTGTCGGTTTATGGTCATACTGGCTATTTTTGGAGGAACTATACAGTACTCTTTTGAAATCACATTCTCTCTATTTCTTACACGGCATTCGGCTTTCACTAATCGTTCGTTGTTTTTCCTTCTAGAAATTTCATTCGATTCCATTTTACACTGTACTATTCATCCTGTTGTTCATTTTAACGAGGCTCCCAATTTGGTCACCTTTTTTCTTGTTACCGACCTTGTTCAAGAGTTAACTCCTATGTCTCAAAACTATATGGGTTCAGAACACAATCCACAGACATTTCTTGTGTTGGGCTTTGTAAGATGCAATTTTCCATACACTTCATTCTTGATGTAAAAACTATTATACGATGAATTTCTCCGTATTCGATTTCTTTGTGTGGTAATACAGTGACAACTACATGAGTCACAAGGAATTCATAAGAAGCTATAAATGGTTCGGACTTTTGATCGTCAACGAATAAGTCTCTAGTGTTTACGAACTTTATTAATTAAAATTGAAACAACTACAATTTGATGGTGTTTGGTAGAGAATCGAAGTCTTTCGCCACTGTCAAAATGATGTTCTAATTTCGATTAAGGTTTTGGGTGAATTCCTATACCTTTAGAGTGATGGAGTAGTTTCTTGCACAGATGTAGTCTTCGAACACTCCAGTTGTCGAGGAATTGTCAGCGAAAAATATTGCTAGGAACGAATCCTCCGCTTTTTAGATCACATTAGTTTGATTTTATGGTAGTAAATACATACCTTGTTAAGTTGACATAGCTATAAATGAGTGGTAAAATGTCAACGTGCGACTGAATCCTGCGGATACATTGCGAAGACTGGTCTACCTACGGGGCTATTGACCCAGTGCTGAGTGTAATAGGGCACAAACGTCTCTTGAGGTTGTTAATATGTCTGAGGACTATGGTCAGTTAATATTTGGATGTTTAGGACTTTAAAACTATCACAATAGAACAGCTTAGTATTTAGTGGTTCTTGATTAACTTTATTGAAGTTTTAAATTCAGAATGTCAAAAAGATATCAGAAAACAGGGCGCTTCTCGTTTTAGTAAAATCGCCCTTTCATTTTCTTTCATTGTGTTTGTATCACTACTTCTGTATGATAGTATCAGGAAAAACACGGTATTTGTTGGATTTCAATACCGCAAATGAGTGAGAAGTTTTAATCCACTTTTTGACTAATTCGCGGTTTTTGCTGAGGTTGACGCCAGTGTTTATTTTTACCTTATTTACTGTGATTACAAGGTAGTAGAGTAGAGTACAAAAATTGACGTACAGCGAAGATATTCATCTCAAATTTCCAGTTTTTTTCCGTTAGGTGTCTGTAACTTAGAACGAATGACAAGAGTTGAATAAATCGCGCATCTTGTAGTAGTCTAACGATCAGTTGTTCATTTCTACTGTTCAGTTTTTAATCTTTTCAATATGGATTCTTATTGCTCCAGACGATGCTTTTAGGCTGTTTGTTTTTTTTACACAAGTTACGCCAGTGATCCTAGGATATCAGTATTTCGATTGAGGCATCTCAAGCTGTTGTTCCAAATTCAGGAAACCTTATGGGGGTTTTAAATAGTAGGGCTTGTGTGACTTACCTTTTACTCACATGTTGAATAATTTTCCAAGCTCAGAAATCATTTTAGTTAAAACGTTTACTGTGGCATTTACCAGCTGTGAGACCTCTAGCCACAGGACGAGGTACGGTCGTCGCCGCCCATTCTCGCCCCACCCTCTTGAGTTAAGGTTACTACTGCGGTGTTCCTGCACTTACATTCATCCTGTAATGTTACTGAAACTGTTGTTAATATTGACGCCAGTTATTGACCGTTCAAGTTCATGGTGGTACGTTGGTTTTCCTCATACAAATTTGTTTTACTTTTGTGCTAAGGTTGTATTTTTTTCGTTGTATTTTTTACGCCAGCGATCTCGGGGAACTCCTTGTGGTCCTTTTGTTCGAATTTATCCTGTTGATCGATTTTAAGCCTAGAAAGCATGTACAAGCTTATTTCTCATGCAGATGTTTGGTTCCTATTGTTTGATTTTTGGATGACACTACCCGCTTACATGGGCATTGTTTCATTTCGGCCGGTTTGAAAAAACTTGTGAAACATTTGTACTTTCATGTTGCGCAAAAGTTCTATGGGAATTGGAAAGTTCAGGAAATAAATGCATTGGCTACTGAATATGTTTTACGATTGTATTGCAGTTATGCTTGAAGGTTTGTTAAAAAATCCATAGAGCTAAGAGCCATGGAAAAGCGTGATTAATTACTTACCATTTCCGTCTGTACTTCATTTGCTTATAATCATGTATCAACTAATGATAGTTATGAAATTCGATAAAACGTTATACATAGGTGCTATAGGAGCTGAGTAAGTACCAGATTTCTATCGCATTGTGTTTCTATTTCATGACATGACACAGAAGGCAATATTGGCTACGGATGACCGGTCTTCGTTGCCGGCATGTGCTAGAGAAGAAAGGTGGCTTTTATTCACTAAAATTTAATGGGGCATACAATGTAGAGAAACGTCGCTTGGCTAGTTGCAGTGGAAATCTTGTGGTTCCAATTTCACCTAACCCTAATATCCCATACATAAGAATGCAGCGCTGTATGAGATTTTTTAAACTTGTAATATCTCGATGTTGATGAGTTCCGATGTGACTTACTCTAGTTAAGATAAGCGGCTCAGAATGAAGTTGTGCATTTTCTGAGTTACATCACCAATGCTCGAATCAACTGTATTATCTGTGGTGTCCTCATCGTTGAGTTACTTGGGAGTTTTCTTCCTTAACAACAGCGCGAACAGTATAGCACATTTCGCCGGGCGATGTTTATTTTTACTGAATTTACTTGGTTGTAGATCGCGGTCTAATTCGAGATAGACTACATATTTACACAAACATGAACTCAGCTGAGATGCGGATAGGATCACATTTATGAAGAGAGTACGGTATCATGCTATATGGCGCAGCAGAGTGCGGATATTATGCTAGTCGAACTCCTGTTTGTATAAAAATTCCTTTCTTTAGCGACTTGTCTAGCGGTGGCAACGCAGTTATACGTATTTACTGCCTGTGTGGTTCTGAAATTTCTCTGGAGATTATATACTTTGCCTGCTTTGGCCTATTCTCATTCCGTCTCTTAAATAACTGGCAAATTCAATGGTGGCACGTGTAGCGCACTGGTTGGAGGCGCACTGCAATACGCATGCGATCGATCCTCACATCCCAGGCCCATCAGTACCCCAATCCTTCCCGGGCCGGTAAATTTGTACCAGACTTGTCTATGAAGATAGTATCACTGGGTCGATACATCGATATGGCACCACGAGTCATTGTAAACGAAGATATGCATTCAATCACCCTCAACGATGCTTAAGGTTATGGCGCATCCCTTTGG
The DNA here is from genome assembly GCA_900624975.1 of Angiostrongylus costaricensis. Classification (NCBI taxonomy): domain Eukaryota; kingdom Metazoa; phylum Nematoda; class Chromadorea; order Rhabditida; family Metastrongylidae; genus Angiostrongylus; species Angiostrongylus costaricensis. The sequence continues at coordinate 83,892 of UYYA01004342.1, forward strand.
AATTGACCAAAGCTGAGAGCGTCTCTTAAATCATATTCAATAGTTTTGCACCCTACTTCATTGATAAGCTAACACGGTATTATTACCAAACATTTGTTCGGCTGGCGTTTCGACATCTTCGTCGTCGTATCGAATTCTTCAGTGGAGCATCGCTCGAATAACACAACCTTACTCGGCAATGCTCTTTTATGCAGGATGGTTTTAGCTGAAAGTGATTGTTTGGTGATAATAACTTGTTTTTCAACAGAAAGTAGTTCAATAGTTGTTTCCATAATTGGGTGTTATGCGATAGAAATGCTCAACATACAGTAATTTGTTTCGTTGAAGTGCTAACACGAGGTTGACAAAGTGAACTTTATTCCTCTGAGGAAGAAGAAGACGTTGAAACGTTGGCCAAATTAAGTTTGTTTTATCAACCTTGTGTTATCTAATTAATAAGAAAACACAGTGACCATTCACTTCCAGGCTAAAAGAAATACCATTTGTAACGTCTAAATCATTTATTATAGTACCAAATGCAGCACTGTTTTTAACCGTCCGTGCCAAAAATTGTGAGTTTAAAACCCCAAGTTAATATTTGTCAAGTATTGACGCCTCTTCTGTGAGGCTCATCCATGTGTGTTCGATGCATCTGTTGCTATAGTACTTTATGCAGCCACCGAGTATTTCTCAAAACCATGAATGAAAACCGTAAAGTTCTGGTTTCCCAAGCCTCATTTACTTCTTCAGGACTTGTTTGGCTTTTAAGTCAACGTTTGTTTTTGTTGAATAGTTAGTTGTTTATAGTGGAATGTGTTCATCCATTTAGTGTCTGGATGGTGTAGTACATCACCACTAGCGAGCGATAGTGTTTACTGCTACTCAAATGCTTCTACACTGCGTATTTACGATGTCGTTTCGTAGGTTGGATAGGTACGGGTACGGACGAGTAAGTGGGTGGAGGAGCGGCTACGCCTGTCGTCGTTGAACACATCTGTCGAAGCGCTTTGAGGAGTGTGTGGTGACGCGTGTAGCCTATTTTATGGGCTCAGTAAGCGGCATTTTCGTCAAAGACACGACGGCATGACCCTTCGACACTTTATGACGGATTTACGACATGGATCGGATATGGGATAGATCGTGATGGTTGCTGTTGTGCTTGACTCATATGCCTATTCTTTTATTGGTATGCTTTTAGCGCGACGTTAATTGCTCTGCTTCAGTAGAGGTCTTGAAAGACCTCTAGCCTATCCGTATGGAATTAAAGTATGGTTAGAGAAGAAAGTTGCACAAAGTGCTTAACAAACGTTGAGTTTCTGAGTGTTTTACTGAATGAGTTCACGAGGAAGTACAGGAATCGTTGGCAGTCCAGATGAAGTAATGACAAAGTCCTCGGTGCTAATCCGTTGCGTGGATTTGTGTGTATCTACTATACTCTACTGTTGTTCACGGATGTTAATGAAGAACTTGAGGTCTTGTGCTTTCCCAACAGAAGTGTAAACCATTTAGGAAACTCTGAAGGGTCGGATAGTAGGATACTAAAGGATACTTTACTAATTTGTTGGTAGTCCGAACTCGTGGTGAACGTTTTAAAAGAGATTATTTAAAACTGACCTACTGAAAACATTATTCTAAGCAACTTTTATAAATATGTCGAAGAAAATTTGATGACTAAAGTCTTGTCCGCATGACGATTTGAATGAGTTGTTTAGTCTTACTTATAGGTTGCTGTCGGAAACCGATCCATCTCGCATCACTTCCAACCCATCAGCATGTTCTGTTATTCCAGGGCTCAGCACAAAACAACGAGAAATATGCATTTATCATCCGGATACAATGAAATTTCTCGTAAGCTAGTGTTTCAGGTCTACTCACTTGAAATCTCGTAGGAAATGACATGGATAGTTGAGGGCTAGCTTCGATATCATTACTTTTTATTGTGTCATCATGTTTAAGATTAATGGCTTACGGATGGCGATCTCTCATTGTCAACATGCGTTTCGAGATCAAGTATGGAATTGTACGCTCACAGTGCCAGGTGTTGGAACGACACCATTGAAAAGTAAATGCTGACTTCTCTAATGCCGTTTCTGCAACTGATAGTCTGTTTATAAAACGTTTTTCCTACTTCAGCTAGCAATTTTTCGTAACTAAAAGTCCTCTTCACACAAACTACGAATGCGTTTTTTTTAGTTGCATCCAAGGAGTCCGCGTTCGTGTACGCCATTGCTTCGGCCGGTGTGAGTCACTCACTAGCGAAAGCGTGTGCAAAGGTGAACATTTTTTTTAAGCGAATCGATAGAAGTTTCAACTGCATATTTTTCGAAACTGATGGTTATGGTCTGTCTACGGGTTCTCCTAGTTCAAGCCTCTTTCAGGGGCTTATCGAAGATTGCGGTTGTGGACCCACACCGTCTTCATTATCAAATAAATTCGTTTGGTCTGGATGCTCAGACAATGTGCGGTATGGTAACTCGTTTGGTAGGAAATTCATAGACATGAATGACAAGGTTCACAGTGATGCAAGGTTGGATATGAAATCTTTTCATATTGTACTTAAGTACACGAAGGCTTTATAGAAACACAATTCAGTGACATCTGTGCTTTTATAGAGCTCTCATGAACCTTCATAACAACCGTGTAGGCCGTCGACTTCTCGCTGCTCAAATGGCAAAGGAGTGTAAATGTCATGGTGTGAGTGGCAGTTGCGTGACAAAGACGTGCTGGAAAGTGGTGCCAAAGTCAGTTCTGCACTTTTTCTAAGCGTAAAGACTGGATCATTATTTCCATATTGTTTACTTGGCGTTATAACTACCTATTTTGTGCGGACAAGTTGCTTGGCAGTTGCTTCGTAAATGTTAGTGCTTTCTCCAGAATGTTCTTTCCATATGGTCCTATACTCCTATTAATCTAATTTTACCGCTCAACTTGAGTTTGTTTTACGCTGTTTTACGCTTTTGTTAAAGTAATGCGTTACAGGGTTTTTATTTGTAGATTCGACGAATTCGCTCAACTGCTTAAGCACAAGTATGATATCGCTCAACAGGTGACTGTTGCTCCTCACGACATGTCGCTTATGATTCGGGAACCTGCGTTTGATGGAAAGCGTACGGAACGCTACCTCAAAGATAAAAGAGATAAACACAAGGTGAAGCCTAGAAGCTAAAAGTTTACTTTGCGTTAAGTTAATAATATTCAGGCTTCGAAAGGTGATTTAGTCTACCTTGACGCTTCGCCAAATTACTGTTCTCTGGATACTAGAGGTCGAAACTGTGGAACTAACTGCCACAAGATTTGCTGTGGAAAAGGCACGTATAGATTCTTCGTTCCATTTTTTTTTTGTTTTATGGCTAATATAACTGTGGTGTCAAGAGACATTTTTGTCCGAATGTCGGTAACTCTCATGACTTTTCAAATGTTGCGTCTCAAGTTTTCATATCCTTTTTTACTTGCTGCTTGTGTTTGGAATAGCTCCAGCTATGATGGAATAAAAACATATATAGTGGTGTGACAGAGCTGGATAGATAGCACGCGTGTGGCCCAGTGGTCGGAGGCGCCCTGCAAAGCACATATGGATTCCATCCCTGCGCCCATGGCTCACCAAGCCTTCAATCCCTCCGGGATCGGCAAATTGGTACCAAACTTATCTGGTAGGATAGCAACACTGGCTCAATACATCTGTAGGCCGGATGAATGGCGTACCCCTCAGGGATTGATCAACGCAGTCAGCTTTGGAGGTTTTATTGTGTCATAGGTTCATCTACTGAGAATGATACGTTGGTTAACGATTGTTTGGCTTTTAGTAAGGAATGGTTTGTCTGTTTTAAAACTTTGACCACTACTGTGATAATTTGCCGACGTAGTGATAATGACGGTTATACGGGCATATTTCTAGGCTGGCACACTGTGCGAGAAGTGGTCGATGAGCCTTGTCATTGTCGATTTATTTGGTGCTGTGATGTACAATGCGAAACATGTAAGAAAGTAATTGATAGGAATTTTTGTCGTTAGAGTCTTCAATATCTTCTGCACCTTCGTTGACTTTTCACAATTCATGGCGTTCATGATGTTCCTCTATGTCCACTTCATGTTGAAATTACCAAACAGATACCTATAGCGACTTAGTATAATTAAGGTTTTCTATGTGGAATATTTAAGTGCATAGAATTCACTCTTTGCCATGTGTCTACGATCTGATCTTGAATCTCGTCATTTTACTCACGTAGTTTGTACATATCAATATATCGAGTTTTTACATTAATAAACTATTTTAATAGGTTTCTCGCCACATAGCGCGTCCAGTAGTTCAGGATCATGATGTCTTATCCAATGTATCCGTAGATATACATAAAAGAGGCATGGATGTGAATAGTTTGGTTGCTACCAATATTGGAAATTCGCGCGTTGGTGAGGTCAATGAATACAATTCATTTGCACATCTGTCTGTTTTATTCCTGATGGGTCGTCTGCAGGATACTAAGAGTTTTGGAGACGTCACGTAGTGTGGCGTTAAACAACATACTGTAAGGCGTGGTCGTCTGGGTCTTTCAAGATCCGGCGTGGTTTTACAAGAGCCGAGAACTTACCACATCTGGCTCGCAACGGTAAATTACCGGCATTGCTTTTCATGGCTGTTTGAATACGAAATTGTGTAGACGATGCATAAATTTTGGAAGCGTCCAATGTCCAGTTTGTAACCAGCTTAGTACAAGGGTTGCCTTTCTAGCTTTGGTTGCCTGAACAGGACTTGTATCTGGGTGGCCATATTTACATGTGGGTGCCCACATTGTTTCTTTTCTTTGTTGTGAAAAACTCTGTATAGGTACTGAATTTCAATTCTCATTTAGTGTCGTTGCGGATTTTCTGGTTTTTTTTTTAATTTACGGCAATTTCTCTATTTCTAGAGTAAATAGGGAATCGAGAATATCGTATTATTTTAGAGGAGAGTTTGCCCTATTGTTCTAGGGCTGTGAAATATCTGCATATCTGCATGATTCACTATAGATTACTTTGGTCCGTATTACAAACGTGTTGCTTTTGGCCTTTGGAAGCGTTTTGTGACTCATGATGAATTTCTGTCCGTATTTTTTACATCCGCTTATTTTATTCGACGGCAGTGGGTCAGAGCGACTGGGATAAATCTATCAGTCAGATTACTGGTCACTAAACTCGTTAGTGGTAGGTATTTTCTGTATTTCTACATGCGGAGTAGAACTTTTGGCCTGAACTCACCACAAAATTTGTTCCGGACAAGCTGTCGAATGGTCATGAGAAGTGCAGCAAAAGAGCTCTAAGCGGCAAAATTTATGGCCGATAAGGAAATGCATCATACATTATACAGTAAGCCTATTTGTCCCTAAATTGGTGCACAATACATAATATGTTATGTCTCATGGCCAACGTATTAAATACGACTGTTTGACGACTATGGGACGCGTGTTGCATAGTGGTCGGAGGCGCCGTTCAATACACATAGGATCTATTTATTTATGTGATCTTATAAACTGATCTTCTTAAGCTGACGCGAGGTTGGTACAGATCTTCGTTGTCGTTGTCGTTGTCGTTGTTTCCCGAGTCCCGCACATAACATCACGGCTCTGAGGAAGGCGAAGTCGCCGAAACGTCAGCCATCGTTCGATAACATCAAAAACAACGACAACGACAACGACAACGACAACGAAGATCTGTACCAACCTCGCGTCAGCTTAAGAAGATCAGTTTATAAGATCACATAAATAGATATATCAACTATCTATGCCGAGGTTCATAGAAAGTCGGTCTTTCGAGTTATTAAGAGATGTTCACACATAGGATCGATCCCGGCGCCCCAGCCACAGCAAGCCTACTTGTCTGAGAGGATAGCGGCGCTGGCTTGATGTATCGGTAGGCCATCGTGAGTCAGTGTACAGGCAAGATATACATTCAGTCACCTCCAACGATGCCTATTGAAGTCGAATGCATGGTGCACACTTGGAGATTGGTGAACGCCGATAGCCTTATCCTTTTCTTGTTTACTTATTTGACAAGTTTGCGAGCAATGCATTAAAGTCGTTGGATTGATCACTGTATGCCATAAGTGCGAAACGTTGCTATGCTTCTTAACTCTTATTGCGTTTTAAGTCAAGAGCTTTTAGTTTGGTTAACACGGAAATCGATGTAATTGTTGGAAAAACATCGAACAATGTCTCCGTATCACGATCATAGCCTAATTTTTGGTGCATAATTTCGCAACAAGGACGGCGATTATGACGTCCAGCACCTTTGACGAGATGTACAAGAGCAGGTCAAAAACTACATCAAGTCGGCGCTTTCTTGGTAAGTACGTATAACCTACAAGATGAAGGTAAACAGTGATGTTTTTTACTCCCTGTACCTCCCTTTATTGACGATGTGACCTTCATCGAACCGAAAGTTTATTAATCGGAACAGATACCGAGTGACATCAGTCATGAATATGCACAACTTAAACTGGTGAAGAAAATTATAGCATCGATCAGCTTCGTTCCTTATGCAAATTTTCTAGGAATAAAGTTCGAGTAGTCAGCAAACGATCGTAAGTTAAAGCGCAGGAGGTTGTGATCTGAATATGAAGGAAAGAGAGTTTACAAGTACTTGAAGGGGAAAGTAATAAGGAAGAAAAAAAGGATCATCCAATCTGTGTTATGCTTCTCCTACTGTACTGATGTCATTGTCATTTGTCTCAGAATTTCAAGAAATACACAAGTCGACGGATGATGTGCTCGGAATTATCGGCTATTGAAGGGTCTACATGAGCAATATGTCGGGTTAGGCGATAAACAAAAGCACTTTGAATTCTATTACCAGCAACATTGATTGATTGGGAACTATCGCTTGAAGCACTCACTTGGGTTAGAGTCGTTCACTGTGAGAACCAGTGAACAACGACCTTTGCTAAATAAATTTCAATGCATGGCCAGCTTGCAAGCGGAATCATACTGATATGTTCAGATTTCTTTCAGGATGTCGATGAATCCGTTCTTTTCTCTTTCTGCACCGAGTTGTATTGAATTTTTCTTGCCCAAAACAGTATCGACAGGACACATTTCGGACGTACGTTCAAATGGTTCAGTCAACGGTGGGCAGGTGGTACGGGTATGCGATTGTTCCCATAAGTTTTGAAGCCGCTTTTCCACCACTGAAATGAAGAATTAGTCAAGCGCACTTCATCGCAAGGTCAATGTACGTAGGTCGACCGAAATTTAAATATTCTAATAATCAAGTGACAAATTGGCGTGTAAAATTCTCTCTCTCACTTGTATCCCCCACGATCATCGAATGCTTTGCGCGAAAATCTGCATTCGTTTTTGCCGTGCTTTTTATTTGTACTATGTTCGACGGGTTACGGTACTACTATTGGGGCACAACGCACCTATGATTAGCTTATCAGGCCCTTTCAGAGCAAATGTGGCTTGTTTATTTGATGCGGACCCGAATTCCCATGTAGATGTCATCCATTTAATCACACCTTTTGGTTGAACCAGCGTGCGTGACAGAAATTGCAAATGCGAATCCACCCCAATACATTCTTGCATGAATATTTCTCCTCATTTGCGGAAACTGTGGTCGGATCCTGTGTAATACAGACAAAGGCCCATCCATTTAATGCACTTCTACCCAAGAGTGCGCAGATGTTACACTATTTCTTCTGGTCCTCATTTAGCCGTTAAGTGCGCTATTCTGGAACCCGCCACAGATTCCACATTTGAAAGATCATCTGTTGCCTAATAGTGATATAGTTCTCTTCTTCAAGGAGCTATGGTCACAGTGTTCTTACCAACCGTATGCTTTGTTATGAAAATTCGAACTTAATCACATTCAGCAGTTTCCAATAATAATCTTCCTTATGACCATAATGGTGCTGAGATAATTGCAAAACTCCGGACCGTTGGTGTCTGCAGCGGGGACCGAACATGCTATTACCTTTTCCGATGGCTAACACTTCACCACCACACCATACGAGATTCACGTAATACCTAAAAAATTGGAGAAATTGCGATTTATACCACAGCTTCAGCTTAATTGGGTCCAATGCCCATTTATGCTCCCCACATCAGTTCCCTCAACTCAAGCATCAACAGTCCGGAGTTTCGAAAATATCACAGCACCATTATGGTTAAATTTCACATAATGCCCTGCCGTCAAAAAAAGTACGTAATAGATAAAAAAGTGGTGAAATATTCTGTATGATTGAACTGACGCGAGATTGGTATAGAAACTATTATTCGGCTGTGGTTTCCGCTCCTTCGCCTTCCTCGGACCCGGATTAACTCGGGTGGATGATCCACAGCTGGTCGCTGTCGCACTGAGTCGAGTCCAGAGTATTGTCCACCTAGTTTCCTAAAGATTTTAACAAAAAAAAATATTTATAGTCGCAATGTTGAGGATATCGTCAGCTGCATGTCGATTGGAAAGTTTTACGACCAATTATGATTTTGTCTTCCACTGGCATTTATTGCGTAAGCTGTACCTGAGGATATTTCACACCACATTGTTTTCTCTTGACATACTCGTTGTTTCTTCATACCATATCGAGTATCCCGTCCGCAGCATGTTTATTTTACGTTTTCAGATCACTTCAATATAATTGATCTACTAGTATTTAGTCTCCTATTTTTCAAATCGTCGGAAATCTTATTGGGTAACGAATGATTATCGTACATACACCCTATCGGCAGGCCATTTTTCTTAACACATACGTGACGACGTGATCTCCATAGGAGTCATTTGCTTAAGGATAGAGTAGCCGGCACAACCTCTTTACAGGTCACTTTGTTTCCAATGGTTTACTTTGGCGAAGAGAACTTCTCGAGAACAATTACTAACACTGTGAATACCACCATTTAAAACACTCAACACATAGAGCGATAGACCAAAGTCTCTTCTATGAAGGATAAAAGATAAAGTTCTCCGCGTTGATCTGTTCCTGAGGGATGCACCATGCATTCAACTTCATTAAGAATCGCTGGAGGTGACTGAATGCATATCTGTTCTTTATCATGAATCTCGGCTGCCTACCAATGTATGTAGCCAGTTCTGCTATACTCCCAGACAAGTCTGGCACTAATTTGCTGATCCCGGAGGGATGGAAAGCTTGGTGGGTGTGGGTCACGTGGATCGACCCCATGTGTATTGCAAGACACCTCCGACCACTGATCTGTACGCACCCCATCAGTCTATTGTAAAAAAAATAGCTCTTGGCGTTGATTAATCCCTGAGGGATGCCCCCGTGCATTCAACTTCATTAAGAATAGTTGGAGGTGACTGAATGCATATCTGGCCTTTATAATGACTCGCGGTGGCCTACTGATGCATCGAGCCAGTGCTGCTACCCTCTCAGATAGGTCTGGCACCAATTTGCTAACCCCGGAGGGATGGAAGGCTTGGAGGGGGGAGGGGAGGAGGATCGATTCCACGTGTGTGCCGCAGTGGCGCTTCCAACCACTGCGCCACACGAGCCCTCAGTTGTATAATATTATACTTACTTGATACTTGAATGGCCCGTCCTTACTGGTTGTGCTGGTCTCGGCATAATATCGATTTTTCGGAGATTTGTTGGTTAAGCCATTATGGTTCCCTGGAGTTTCGAGGTTACCCTGGCCAAAGTCTGCTCCAGGTCTTCACCACCACGGGCAGTCGCGGCCTTTGTGGATCAGAAGGAGATTTGCCACCATGCGACTTTTATACCAGAACGGTGGTGGATTCTGGTATTGGTTTACTCTTTAGCTATGCTTCCTAATGGAAACGCCGGACTCCTTCTCAGCTTGGGAGACCCTGCCATGGAATGAATACCCCACTGTACATCGCAGTCCGACACCCTGGAACATCTCCCAGCCACGATGAGGCGGTAAACCGTTGGGAAGTATGGCTGGGGTGGAACGTTCGCTATGGAATCGGCGACGTTTCGGCAATCTCAACGTTATGTTCGGCGTTTGGTCTGTGCTCAGGCGTCGCCAAATAATTGTATTGAATATTTCGAAAAGTCGTTGGTGGTCTGTGTATAATGAAAAAGATGGCGGCAGCGAAACATGTCCGATGCATATAGGCCGCGACTGTTCGGATTGTCTTCGATGAGAGACGGTTGTGACAAGCGGCAATCATCGCCAGACCCGTGTGCTTATATAATACTGTAATATTCTCAACCCATCAACTCTTCTGGTTGTCCAAATATTATCGCCTATTCTCAACCTTTTTACTTACTTCTGTAATGCTGAGGTATTTGCAAAACTCCGGACCGCAGGTGTCTGCGGTGAGGAACGAACGCGCTATTGTCCTTTCCGGGGAGTAAAGTGTTCACCACCACACCATGCTGGTTCTTCGTTTCACCTGTCGCTCAGCCTAACTGGGTTCAATGCCGATTTGGGCTCTCCAGATCAATCCCGTTGACGGGTGATTGCTGATGGCAAGTGATTGATAGAACTAGCTGAGAGACAGGCGAAACGAAGGACCCGAATGGTATGGTTGTGAATGCGTTACCTCCCAGAAAGGACAATAGCGCGTTCGTTCCCTACCGCAGACACCTGCGGTTCGGAGTTTTGCAAACATCTCAGCGTTATATAAATTATCGTCTATTGTCGAAAAGCCAACAGGTCCGTAAAGACATAAAATTAGGCGTTGTCCGTTGCGACTAATCAAAAAGCAAGGATTTTGAGGCACGAGAAAAATTCGGAATCTCAAATGGGCTTAGAAGCTGCGATTTCCTTTGCCGTGGCTGTAACAACCACACCAACAGAGACCGCTGCTTTGCCTTTCTCTTAGCCATATTTTTACTGTACCAGTGATATCGTCAACCACCCGTCAAGGGTAATGAAACTTGGTGGATGGCACGAGCTGTTGGGGTATTATCGGGTTGCAAACCTAACCGAGGTGCCGGATTTTGCTCGTATCACGGTGTTCTTTCGATTGAGTTTCAAATAGTACCCTGTCATTAAAAAAGAACAGGCAGTAAATAAAAGTCAAGGCAAAAAAGTAGTGCGTTTTGAATGTTTTTTGCAGCCTCTTTTCTTTTTGAAATGTGGCATAATTTTCTGATATTTTCATATTGTCAACCTTTTTGCAGCGGCAAAAATCGATCAACAATTGAGACTGATTCCAGAAAAATATTTATTATTGAAAAACAGTTATAAAGTCATCAAAGAACTCATTGTGACTCACCAATAGAATGATTTAGTGTTAAACAGTATTCGCAAAATAATATCAAGCAGTAGAAGAGGCTATGTGTGTTGTTGGTGTTCTTTGTGCTGACCCAACGTTTCAGACTCCCCATGCTTTTGATATGACATCCTGATAGTTGTAGACACCGTCGGCACCAGTACTCCTCAAAGACAGATTAGCATTGATTGACGATTGTCGTTCTGCTCGATGTTTTCGGCATAGATGGATAGTGAGTAGTGGGAGAAGAAACGTGAATAATGGTATCAGCTGAAAAATTAAAGAAGTACTACCACCGATGAAATATGAATCCCTATTCATTTTCCTTTTTCTTGCAGCGAAAAAAATCATTTTGAATATCTCTCTGAAAGAGATCTGACAAGAGTGTTCCAATGCTACATCGATTATATCAAACGAATATTTAAGCTCTAGATTTAATGACAATGAATCGATATAATTTTTGAGAAAACAAAATCGCATGAGGACAACCATATCTGTGTTAGACCGCCGTCCTTACCATTGGCGTCTTTAACCGCGTAGGTCAGCAAGCTAATGTTATAAACTTGTGAAGTAATGTATTATTAAAGTAGACATGAAAAGCAGCAAAGAACATTAGCATAGAAATGATCCCGGCATTAGAATGTTTCGTTACTTTTCAGAGTAACAAGACTCAACAAAATGTTAGATGGTCATATATATATATATATATATATATATATATATATATTTATATTTATATCAATACCAAAACGATTGGCGCCTTTATTGAAAAAACGTCGTTCCTATTATATGAAGTATTACTGTGATGAATAGCACCTAGTTATTTACATTTTTTATTTCATTTTACTTGACCCATCTTTACATCTACCTCCCGGATCGCTGTTCCTCCTATGTTCGAATCGTTTCCTCCAAGCTACCATTCACGAGCTTCATCGAGCTTTTAGGCGTGAGGTCGGCTGCTGCTTGAGGATCTCCGTCTTTGTTAAGAATGTCGTTGGATTCCGATCGAGTTCATTCATCCTGGAAACTTCGGGTAGGGGTGCTGGAGTGCTCTCACATAGCTTGGAGGGAATGAGTTCATTTTGGATAAGTCTACTTATTCCCAATTTCCCGACGATGAGGGGCCTGGTGAGTTTGGGGCTAGGTCTAACCATTACCATGCGCGTGATGAACGGCAACGGAGTCCTAAACTACATTAAAATATTACAACCGATAGTTCTTTTGTGTCGTATTTCAACAGATTTTAGAATTTTCCTCGCGTTCAATAAAATCAATAGGTGTTATTTGTATTGTTACCATATCGCATCCAACCATTCGTCACCAAATTATCTATGACTTGATCTCTAAGCTTTACACGTTTGTGACAGCTGTCGGCATTAATACTCACTCATCAATTTTGTGATTCTTCAAAATCCAAGTAGTCCACACGATGTCGAAATTGGCAGTAGTCAAGAGCTTAGCGGTTTACTTCGGATGTGCACCGACATATGTAATGCGGTGACGTGGCTAGAGCTGTGCTACAGGTATCGTTAAATAAACGCAATATTTTGGTTTGACGACACCCACGTTCAACCAATCCGTACACTCCTCCAAGAAAGGGAAATTAAGATCGGAACTGTTTGGGAAGCGCTCCCTCACAGCCACAAATGGCTTTGATTGTGTAGTGGAAACCTGGAAACGCTCCAGTATGGCTGTACCTGGATTTCAGCAAGATTCAACTCGAGCAGCGTTCAACGACATTCATAAAGAAGACTAAAAATCCTCCGGCAGAAACCGAATGCACACGGTAATTCAAAGACGTTCGTGGATGACCGATGCGAGAAAGCGAACTGAATGAAAGAAGTGCAGGAATTTGCACAAAAAGTAGAAAAGTAATTAATACCTAAGTAATCACCACAAGTAAGCGTAACTTGGATTTTTTGAGTTATGCTTTCTATATTCAAAGAATTTGGCAGCGTTTCTCACAGTATGCGAGGGCATTTTTCTCTGACAGTCATGGCTGGTTCAATAATGATTGATCATAAATGGAAGCTTGAACTTTTCTTGAAACGTTTTGTACAAATTGTATTACTTATATGCGATGGATATAAGTGCAGACGTACAAATGAACTTCATGTAACGTTAAGAGAGTTTGAGAAAAAAATAGAAACATAGCATTCTTTTCTCATTCTCTTCAAGTCAAGCTAAATTCCTCACATAGAAAACTCCTCGTGCCGCTCCGAAGGCTATCTCATTACTGCCGAACAGTAGATATTGTGCAGCACGCATACCTAGTCCACCGAAACTGTATAGCACATATATCGTTCTAAAGTTTTAATGGATTGTAGTCACTTTTCCTATTCTTTTTCATGGCAAGGTATGATGCGAAATATGACCACAATGATGCCGAGATATTTACAAAACTATTTACAAAACTCCGTACCACAGGTTTCTGCGGTGGAGATGGAACCCGCTATTACCCTTTCTAGGGGCTAATGCATGTATGCAGCCCAACACTATACGGGTCTTTCATTTCGCCTTCCTTTCGGCCATGTTCAAACCTATAAATATTATCAGAAATCACCCGTTAACGGGATTGATCCAAGGAGCACAAGTCGGCATTGAACTCAGTTAAGCTGTTTTCGCGTCACTGCTGGAAGAAAGACGAAACCAAGAACCCGTATGGTGTGGAGATGAACACGGGTAGCATCGGTTTCGATCCCCACCGCAGGCACCTGTGGTCTAGAAATTTTCAAAAACATCTCAGTGTCGTTGTGGTTATCGTTAAACAATCTACGGAACAAATCAAACAATCTCTTATCAAATGTTTTGTTTTAAGCTTTGTGGTTTTGGTCTGAACTCAAGAAGAAAAAAGAAAACATTGTAACTGGAAGAAATTCTTATACAGTTGAATAACAATTAACTAACAATTGCAAAAGTGATAAGTAGGAAGCAAACTGTGTAATGAACACGTTCTCGTGGACTTGGAAACGTGACGATAATGACCAGTGAACTCTGAAATACTGCACTAACTTAAGCGTTGTTTTAACTTATTATTTACTGCCTACTCTTTTTAATGGCATCTTATGTTGCGAAATATAACTTTTATGATGCTGAGATATTTGCAAAACTGTCTGCGATCGGTAAAGAACGTGCTATGACCCTTTTCGGGGGCTTACTGGTGGTTTGCGTTTATCTCAGCATCATAGAAGTTACTGCACTAACTTTATTAGCTGGAGCTTGTCTACCTTCAGACTTCAAACGAAAGCCAAGTGGAAGTAATATATAAAAATTCGATTAAGTGTTAGAAAAAATGGCTTTCAAACGCGACATGTTTATGTACTGCCTATGACAAAGAGTATATTTTGATTTCTCTAAAACCTATATTCAGACTACAGTACTTTTTGGGGCTTGCAATTGTAAGAGTTTCACTTTTTTATTGTTATTGTTTTCCCATGAAGCGAGTTACAGCACAAAAACAATATCGCTATATATCTATATTGCTTTTGTGGTATAACTCACTTCGTGAGAAAGTAAAATGAATGAAAAATAATCATTTCCCTTGGGCGATTTTTTGTTGGCTACCTTTTCCACTTACCGTGCATTCCTTTTTTTGTTTATTCTCAGTAAGGCCTGCATTCCAATGATCACAAAGACACTGGTGGCGCCAAGAAGGAGAAACATAAAACTTATACGAGGAGCCGCCGCTGTAGGGGTGTTCAGCATCGAAAACGTAAGCTCGTTAAAGTCTTCATGACGATAGGTGGTAGCGAGAATAATCACAATGAGCATACCCTGCAAACAATGTTAAATCTCCCTGATAACGTCTGCAATGGCAACAATGAAATCCTGAAAAATGTAGTAGTCTAACTGATGCATTTATGGCAAAGAGCAACGGATAGCGAGTGCATTAAGCACTATTTGAATGATTAGGATAAGATCTTATACTCCAATTCAAATTTAATATCGCACCATATCGAGATAGGCATTTCTGATTGTTGGTGTACAAATGAGAGTTTATCTTGAGGGGGAAATGAACTCGAGGAGAATGAGGTAAAAATTTTCATGTTAAAGGTATCTTATCTTGTTGAGCATGCCAAGAACGTTGGATGAGACGCAACCAGTGGACAAAGCATGATTTCGACAAGGATTTTGCAGCTTGCACCGCTTCCAAACTATGTCAGAGTTAATGAAGTATGCCGGGAATACCATCTGCACCAAGTTCTAGCTTTTGTCGACTATGAAAGAACATTTGAGAGCGTCGAAACGAATGCAATCGCGTCTGCGCTCGTCAACCAAGAAGTGAAACCACCCTACACAAAAATTCTGGGTGACTATCATCGGAACTGCACTACGAAAATAGAGCTTTTCCATCGACCATCTTCCACACATCGGCGCAATATCGCCAAAGCTATTTAGTGCCTCACTGCAGTGGATTGTGAAGTCACACGATTGGGATGAGAAAGGCATACGTATTGATGGAATATTCCTACCAAGCCTTCGTTCCGCCGATGACGTCATAATCTTCACAAGAAGTACCAACCAAACAGAGACGATGATCAACGAGCTCAAAGAATCGGAGAAAAAATTAAATAAATCGGAAGAATACCCAGTTCATGAAAAACCCATGGTGCGAAGGAGAACAAATTGAAGTGGATGGCTCTCTGATTACAGAGACCACGTCGTATGTATATTTTGGGCGGTCAATGAACATTGAAAACAACACGGAGGAGAAACTAAACAGAAGAAGGAGTGCAGTTTGGGCCGCATTCGGGCTCCTCAAAGAAGCCACCAACCAACTGAAGGACCCGAAAATCCGTGCTAACCTTTTCGATTCAATGGTCCTCCCAGTGCTTTGTGATCTGCACAGCCGTGCGCAGACCACGTCACAAATACTCCGCAGTAGTCACACAGCGCTTGAACGATGTCTTCTTAAGCATAACCGGCTCCCTCAATTTCTAGCCGGACTGCGAAGCTCTGATCTTCGAAATTTATCACTTCTTCAGGATCCAGGAGAACATACATCGATAGCGAAACATAGGTGGGTCGGTCGTATAATGAGAAGAACAGGCAACAGATGGACGGAAAGAAGTGTAGAGTAGACTCTACGATAAAGGAAACGTTCCCTAGGACGAGCACCTACACGTTGGGCGGATGGGTTTAAAAACGAAGTTAATCAGCTGTACCCGTAGCTGCAGTCATATTACAGATCGCGGTATGAAACTCGCACGAGCTACCAAGCTCGAACAAAACCACCACCGTGGACTACGATTGCGACGGAAATAAAGGAATGGCAAATGTGCTGTGGTCCGGATACCTCGCAAGAACGGACCATCCAAGTAACCAAGTAAGTATGTATTCTTACAAACTGCTATTGCTGCCATTGCTGAGCTGACGCGAATTTAGTAAGAATTTTCGTTGTTTTTTATAATCCTGAGATATTTCGAAAACTCGGCACTGCAGGTGTCTGCGGTGGGGAATGAACGCGCTATTGTCCTCTCCGGGGAGTAACGCGTTGGTCACCACACCATGCGAGTCCTGCGTTTCGTCTTCCTCTCGGTTAGTTCTATCGGACGAAGGACCCGCATAATGTGGTGGTGAACACGTTATTCCTCGGAAAGGACAATAGCGCGTTCGTTCCCCACCGCAGACAACTGCAGCGCCGAGTTTTCGAAATATCTCTGCATTATAAAAGTTATATTTCGCCAATACACCCTACCATTAAAAAGGATATGCAGTAAATAGAAGGGTTAAGATTGTCGTTGTTGTTTTTGCTAGTGTGGTTCGACGGATAATGTTTCGCGACTTCGCCTTCTTCTGATACTGGACGTATTTCAGATAACGATACTCACATAGAATAGGTTCAAAACTGGCTGAAAGAAAGACGAAACGAAGGATACGAATGGTGAAGTGGTGAAGGTGTTAGCCCTCGGAAGGGGTAATAACGTGTTTGATCCCCATCACTGACACCACCCGAGGGGTGTTTTACCAATATATCAGCATCATTATGACATCCATACAATTCGGTAAAATGGCTGTAGTGCTAATAAGGATCTAAGATATAGGTGAAGGCCACTTTGTTTAAAAACTACTCATCGTTTTTTCGCGTGTGGGTGTCAACAACAACAATGACAACAATGGCAACAGTTGATGCCGTCGACTTAACAAGGGCAGTTCGCAAGAATATGTTTAAAAATACCGATTATTTAGATCAAGGTTTATAGAGCACTGATCTTTTAATTTATTAAGAGATCTTCAAGCAAGTCATTTCCGACTTCTCAGAGACGTATTGTCAGCCACTAGGCGTAACAAGAGTATTCGGAAATCCTTTGAGCGAGAATAGAGTGCATGAACCCAATTCGTTCCTCATGAACATCCTTTTTGTTATACTTCGTTCTGCCTAGCTAATGCTCGTTGTCATAAGAACCTTGTCATCAGCAAGGCGGAGATGGTGAAATTGCCGACTTTAAGCCACCGATATTTAGCGTGATGTTATCGCCTTGCGTAACAGTTCTTTTTACGCCTACGTTAATTTCACTGCGGAACGGTGATGCTTTGGTTGAGAAATTTTTATGTTGTAAGGTTTTACATAGCTCGAGAGGATTCTTCATATAGTAAATAAGGACGTATTAGCTGTCCAGGGCTTCCATGACTGCTACTACTACACCTGAGTCAGAAGTTTTCTTCAAATCGTGAGGAGGAGCAGTCTCTTGTACTCTTGAGATATCATTGTACTGGATGTTTTCGATACCCTGCTTGTTCACGTGGTCTCACTTCGTGCAGCCTTCGGTCAGTCCTGTTTAGGGCGACTCGAATGAAATGTTTATGGACGACAGACAGCAAGCAAATTGGGTGATTGTTGCCGGTGTCGTAAACGTAAACCTTCTTTAACAATAAACCAGTGTTGCTGGTCTTGTCGAAAAGGAACCTTACATTTTTACAAGCAACGAGTGAAGGGCTGAGTTAGCGTGTTTACGAGGACTGGCAGAAGCTTATTTAGGCGTCCAGATTATATCCCGTCCGGACTTCGTGTTGTTCGATTCTTCACCGACGAAATAGCATGATGGATTTTGGAAGTGAGAACTGGTAGGACAACATACCGATCACCTTTTATTTTATAAGACGTTGGGATGTGACTATTTAAGAGATCTGAGAAATTGTGAGTGATTTTTACCATTACCTTTCTGCACACTGTAACTGTTCCTGCTGGGAGAAGAACCGCAACTATCTTGGTGTTGTACGGTGGGCTTTGCGAATGCTTTTCATAGCCTTTACAGCCTCGACCACGCTTGATTCCCTTCCCTCTTTAAGATCTTCTTTTATCGCCTATCCTCATTGTTTTGCATGTCCCACGCTGACGTACGAATTCGAGTGTTTCTGGCGATAGACGTCGCCTAATGGAATGACCTTCGTCCTCTCAATATTCCTAGCGCTAATGTGAACATGCTGTATGAGCCAGCCGTTTTCCAGCTCGATGTTACCAAGCACGGCGTTCTCCCATGAGCTGATTGATGAGCTCTACAAATCCCAGTTTACAGCGTTTTAGGACTTCGTTTTCTGAATTTGGCTACTTTTCATCCTTTTCGCGAGGAAAGAAATCTTTCACAAAAGGACGATGGTGAGAGCCCGTGTAGAATTTTGGGACAACTGTGACATTGTTTAAGCAGAGAAGTGAAAATCTTGGTTTAGTGTTTTCTCTGTTTGGTTATGGAGGTGTTTGACCGAAAAGATTGCTGTCAATTTGACGTTTCCAGGCTCTGAGGAAGGCGAAATCGGCCGAAACGTCAGCTTATTCGTGAATAAAGAATAAAATAACACCTCGCGTTTGCTCAGCAAGAATACGAAGTTGTACTGTTGGCCTCAACGTGGAAGACTCAGTGGACGACTCATCGGTGAATATTTGAAGACGCCGCTTTATTCCCAGTGTAATTGAAATTTAGGTTTCGTTGTTTTTCTGTTGAGATTAGGGAGGTGTTTGGGTGACTAAACTGCAATCAACTTGACCATTTCAGGCTCCAAGGAGGACAAAGTAACAGCTACTGTGAATAAATCGCATATTAACAACTTCATGTTTGCTCACCAACAAAGCAGCCGATTACTAATCAATGCCGAGGCTAATAGGAAATCGGTCTTGGGAACTACATTTAGTTGAATTTTGAAAAGTAGTCGCAACTTACCGCCATGAGAAGGAATATGTATACGAAGAACGATCCATGTTTTTCGTAATTATGTACACATAATGTCGCCACGGTCCTTTCGCACAATATGGTGAACTGCATGACCACCTACAAAGCAGAAAGAAATCTCAGGGGGTGATTCAAATGAGCACCTTCAAAAAAGTCTATTTGTCGAATATCTCATTAATATAGCATATATACCTCAAATAACTGTCGCTGCTACTCTTCTATCTATAGTTCTTATGGTCACATTTAACCGCTTTTAAACAGTCCTTTGCTATCGATTTTTAACGAAGCGTTAACAAAAACGAGCACAACACCACAGGAGAAAATCTGATTTGGCAGAAAGGTTGAAGCTGGAGTGCATCATCTTAGTCTCTCCTATCCAGTTAAGAAGAAGGTAAGATTTAAGTGAGTCCTTCATTAGTAAAAATGTGCAATCCTAATTCGATGATCCTGAATGTGCGTACTTGGTTGAGGAGGGTGTAGTCCTAGATATCGAACTCCAATATACAACGAGGTGGATTCTCGTTAAAGGCAATGGATTCAATAGGTTATGCACGGTTTCATAAGAAAACAAACTTCCCCTATGTTTTTTGTTACTCTATAGACAGTGGAGTGCGTGATCTAGATGTTTTTTATATTTCGGTGCTACTAGTGCTTAAATTCCTTTGAATCGTTCAGCTTACACGTTGTTGATATGAACTCTTATTCCGCCAACGTTTCGACGTCCTTGTCTCCATCGGAGCCGATGATCACAGGTCGATGGTCCAGCGTCGTTCATCTCCTCGATGTGGTGTCTTCGTCTTCGTATCGAGTCAAATCTTCTTCAGTGGAGCACCGCTCAAATCAGACAACTCCAGCTGGCAGCGCTCTTTTATACAGCACAGTTGTTGTTGATAATGACTATCCGTTGATAATAATTTGTTTTTCAACGAACCATCTATCCCACAGCAGTCGGTATTATTATTAGATTAGTCCCACTCGTGACAGCGCGGCTCTCAGTAAGGCGAAATCGCCGAGACGTCAGCCATCCACCAACAACCCCAACAGCAACGAAAACGACAACGAAGATCTGTACCAACCTCGCATCGGCTTAAGAAGATCAGTTTAAAAGATCATATAAATAAAGGTATTATGTTAGCTAGCGCGCAGCGAATAGCAACTCAATAATTTTTAAACCTACCGTCATTTAACCCGAGCGTGAATAATCAATAGCTTTCTTGTTTTCCATTCGTTTGCCGGATAAAAGTCGTATACCAACCTTGTGGATATGAACAACTCAAGGAAATTTATTAATTATTCCCGCCGACGTTCGGTTTAAAAAAATATTTTTTTTATTTGCCACTAATCCTATTCGACGTAAGGCAGGAATCATCCTCTTCACTCTACAAATGTATTTTCCCGGTATTAAACTGTTTATAAGACGAGAATAAGGTGTTTACTACCTTGTTTAAGTGTCAAGTATTCCATCCTTTCCTTCTACTTTCTTAACAACCTTTACCACTTGTAACATCTTAATTCACTTTGCTGTTAGATAATTGTTTTAACTTAAAAATGAGCTTTGTAATGTCTTTTGTCAGCGAGGTTAGTTTCTCGATAACTGACCACTAGTTCTCGATTACTGGAACATTTCAGAGGTTCAAAGCCCTACAGATCAATAGCAGAGATTTTTCACCACTGAACTCTAAAATTTTTATGTAGAGTCTTTTCGAATTTAAATATGTTTAGAACTAAGGCTTTCGAAAAGTTGAAAACGATATTTCAATGTCTAAAGTTTTCAACGCATGCGCTCATCTGTGAACATAAACGAACACTGGGAAGCATCCTGTCCTGCAGGACGAACTTCCGCATTTTCATTTGCTATCGTGTTTGAAATAGTAGTCTTAAAGCAATAAATTAGGGGAAACATATATCACTGGATAAACCAGGATTTCATCGCAGTAGCTGAATTAACTGCTCTCTTCTAAGAAGAGATTTTTAGTTCTAATAATTTCCATTGCAGCTAAAAGAATTCGCTTTTGGCTGAGATATCTTGATTTAAAGCTGAAAGCGGCCACTGTATTCGCTTGATATGACTCTTATAGTGGCCACACGCTCCCGTAACTGCTAATAGGAGACTGTCTGTGGCAAATGTTTCTCTGGTCCTACATGCCTTGTTGTAATCAAGACTGCGATTTCTTCTATTGGACAGATGTTTATTCTATAATAATTAATGAGTAGCCATGAAAGAGAACAAAAATGTCCTCTTCATCAGATAGGCATCTAATCCTGGACCCGTGTAAAAAGTTCTCGGTTTTGTTCAGTTCCTCACCAATCTCATTATCCGTTTTCATTTCTCTTTTTTCCTTCATTTTCATTTTCATTTTGTCGTTACAAAGCACTTTTCTTCTGATATGGTGATAAACAGTGTGGTGCTACATGAAATCATGACAACAGCTCAAATACGTACCACTCCAATAGTCATTATGGCCAGGCAAAGGTTGAACGTTTCGTATTCCACTCGAGTAGAGAAAGCATGACATGGGTCTTTCTGCATCGAACGAACTATCTGGTATATCTGAAAAGAAATGTTGTTGTACGTGGAAACCAATACACCAATTTTTGGGACTATATTTGAGCTCATTTTCGTGGCCTAAAGCATATAACACAGTGCTAAGAGGTTCCTTGCTATGCACCCGTAGCCGTTGGATCGTTACTACTCCAGCGGCTCGTTATGAGCCTTTCATCACTCCAGGTCTACAAATTGGTGCCAGATTTGTCTGGCGCGGTAGCAACACTGGCTTAACTCAGTGGTAGCCGATTCATTGTACATGTCAGATACGCTTTCATTTACCTCTAGCGACACTTAATGAAGTTAAAAGCAGGGCACACCTATCAGGGATTGATAAGCACCGAACGCTTTATCGTTTCATTTTTCATTCTAAGATTGGAAGAACTATTGAAATGGATAAATATTAATACATTATTTATTAGTAAATAAACGCTTGCTTAAATAAAGATGTGCCACGAAGCAGTGACCAATAGCAACGCAAAGTTTCACTATTAGTTTATAGGATAATGATAAAGAGTTTAAAAATGAAGCCTTCTGCTTTGAAGCGCATCATTTCCGTTTGGATTAGCTAAGCATTCACCTCTTACTTGATCAACTCAAAAAACCGACCTCCTTCAAAGGGCATAAATACTCGATAAACATATATATATATATATAT
>UYYA01004342.1:107404-120197 GCA_900624975.1 Angiostrongylus costaricensis
ATATATATATATACATCCATCCTTATATGTACCCTTACCGACAGTCCTTGTTGAGCTGAAGCGAGGTTGGTTTCAGTTCTCGTTCTTGCTGTGATTCGAAGGCTGAAATGGGTCCCACACGCAGCAGCTCATTAAAGAGGCGAAATTGCCAGAATATAAGCCATCAAACCACAACAACAACGACAATTGATACCTACCTCACAACAGAGTTCGTAAGAATATATATATATATATGTATATATACGTATATCCATCAAGAGCCTTAGAGGTGGACCGATTGCATATTTAGTCTATATAGCCTACACAAATATTTCTTGGGTGTACGGACGTATCAAATCAGGACTTTTATATTCCAAGATCAGTCTGATAACACAGGAGCAGGAGGATTGGTGGTAGCGCAGGGCGAAGGAACGAACCAAACACAATGGGCGTATTGTGAGCACTCATAACCACTAAATTGCACTTGTCCGTAGATCATACTCAAATCAAGTTCTATTTCTGTGCTTATGTATCAATGTTTACGATGAATATACTAAGCTACACGGCAAAGCCTTTAAACTTTCTCAAAAGGAACACTAAAAATAAACGACCTAGTAGAAGAACCAGGATTCGTCTCGTAATACTGAAGCATGAAGATTATAGTGATAATGAAATCTGCCAACGATTAACAAAACTACTGTAGGACCAAACAGGCGATAGATTTGCAATTTTATTGTATTTGGCTGAGGATAGTTTCACGGACATAAAAACGATAACCAAATGGATTCTTACGGAACCAACTAGAGAACAGCTATGCGCATTGCTTCAGAATGTTTTAATGATAACTAGATAATTTTTTCCAGCTATCACCTGCAAAACCTGCCTTTCTGTTGACCGTCGAGCGACTTCGAGCTGTAACATGTAAACTATCCATTCTCCCCTGCCTCGTGGAAAAGTACTCTTGTGGGTTCTATCAGCTCTAGGGACTTGTTGAGCATCAGATCTTTCGTCTAGGATTTTCGTGAAGACGTCTGAGCAAATAGTCAGTGATCATCGTGCAGTAAGTTTGACTTCTCGACGAACCGATTCAATAATGACTGTTGCCTATTGGTTGTGGTTCGCACGCATTACGTGGCTGGCCCACCTTATCTTCGAAAGTTTGGCGTATTGAACGGCATCTTTGAATTTTGATCGTTGACATAAGTCGGAGCTTCGGATTCCTTCCCTTAGTTGTGTGACGCGGAATACTCCTAGCATCGTCCTTTCGACTGCGCCTTCAATAAGGCTGAGTGATCTTTCATCGTGCTTACGCAGCGGCTAGGTTTCTGACGTATAAGTTTGGGCGGGAAGGATTGTGGAGTCGAAAAGGTGGGCACCGAGTTGGGTGTTCTTTGTTCAGTTCGCTACATCCTCAGCACTCTTGAAAGCCGCATGCTGGTCGCTTCCTCCCGCTCAACTCTGAAGATTAGTCGTTCATCACATAGATTTCTCGACCTAAATAGACGTAACTGGAGCTTTCGGAGATATTCATTCCAATGAGCGTAAACGGGAGATATGTAACTAATCTACTCATAATTAATATCGTTTTTGTGACATTTAGTCAAACACCAATCGTTCTACAAAGCTTTCCCACAGTCGGTAAGCATTCGTCTTCCCTGGTTAACACTTAGTGTTATAAGAAAGACCTCATAATCAAAGCGGAGATGGTGTAATTACTAACTTTAAATTCGAAAAACTGACTTTCTATAAACCCCGGCTTAAATAGTTACTATATTTATTTATATGATCTTACAAATTGATCTTGTTGAGCTGATGCGAGACTGGTACAAGTTTTCGTTGTGGTTGCTGTTGGTGTTGTTGGTCTATGGCTGTCGTTTCGGCGATTTCGCTATTAAGAATGGGACTGCCCAACTGGAAAAAAACCTTACATCAGCCCAACAAGATCACTTTATATGACCTTAAATTGCTAAAATTTAGCGAGATGGCATAATCTTTCCTAACCTCTCTTTTTATGTTAACGTTAATTTCCTTGTAGAATGGTGGCAGTTTGGATGTGAAACTTGTTCATGTTCTAAAACTATTGTACGCTTCATAAGGCCTCTTTATATACTGAGTAGGGACTCCGTGGCTGACCAGGGTTTGCCTGAATGGTTGCATAGCAACTGAGTCAAAAACTTTGTTTTTAAGTCGATAAAGGTGAGACAACGCGGTCTTTTGTAGTCTCGCGATATTACATTGACTCCTATTACCGTGTGGATGTTTAGTTTAATCCTCTGTAATCAAATGCTCTTCAATTTCATTGGAGAAAGAGAATGGTGGATTTCGGAAGGGACTACCAGTGGGACGATATATCGGTCACTCTTTATTTCATATAAGGGCACGAGGATAAGACTATAGATGAGATTTGGGTAGTAATCGTGATTGAATTTCTCCATTCTCTTTCTGGAAACTACAACTGTTCCAACTGGGCGTTGGAGTGCAATCATCCTGGTTTTCAAATTAGTGAAGCTTCGGCGGGCGTTCCAAATGCTTTTCTCAACCTCTGCAGCTGCGACCATAACTGCTGCGCTTCTCTCTTTAAGGTCTTCTTTTATTGCCTATCTGCAATGTTTTACAAATTCGGGAGTAAGATGGCAGTTTCGTGTAGCCTGGGCGATTCCATGCTGCCCTATCAGCTCGAGCGATTCAGGTGACAGACGTTTGTTGGTGACATTCGAACTCTCAGCAATCATAGCACTAACGTGAAGATGTTGATTGAGCTGATCGTATTCCTCGTCAATGTTATCGAGAACGGCATCTTTCCAGCAACCGACTGATCAACTGAATCAATACCAATTTATAGTGGTTTTGGAACTCTGTTTTTTAATTTAACAACTTTTCTCTTTTCTGCTAGAAATAGAATCTTTCACGAAAAGACCATGGTCCCAAACCGTGTAGATTGTATAACAACAGTGACGTCGTCAAGGAAAAACTTTCGATGTAGTACAATGTGGTCTATTTCGTTATGGTACTCTTAGTTGGAACACTCTCAGGTATAGCGTTTAGAGTAGGTCTTCTGGAATTGAGAGTTACCTTGGATGGTCTTGGTCGTCATGATAAATCCAGAGAATCGCACACCCTGTTCGTTCCATTCTAATACGTGGATCGCAATGTAACGTTCTTATGGGTCCAATGTTCGCGTTAAACTTCCAATGATGACCCTGAAAAATGAATGGTCTTCTTCGTAGAACTTCTCCAAGTCCATATAGGAGGCCTCGACTTAGTCTTCCTCACAGCTTGATGTCGGTACGTGGACGACGAAATTTGTCAAGACATGATCTACATGTCTTAAGCTATGAACTTGCGATTCGAGTTGTTAGTTATTCGAAGAACTCGATGTTCATGGTTAAACTCGTGTTAACGAAAACGTCGATCATGCCAACTCCTTTACTGTCACGTTTTCCATGGAACACGTCTTCTCTTGTATCATAGGCAGCATTGAATGCGCGAGATCTTCTTGTCTCAGCCAGTGCGATGACGTCGTACCCTACCATTTTTCCCTATTTAATTAGTTCCTTCATGGAGGACTTAAAAGAAACTAGGCGTGTATTGTAGAGCAAATCTTTATGTTAGTCCTTTGCGATTCAGGTAGGCTAAAATGGCCGTTAGAGTTTGGCAGCCTCTCCGTAGCCGTCCAACCAAGCGTTGCCGTACGGATACCCTTTCGGGATCAGAAGAATGAGGCTCACTTAATTTACTGTGTTTAGCATCTGATACCCGTGTATAACTTACTGAGCTCTGAACGTGGGAGCTAGGTATACTCACGGGTACTCATGCAAGCATAAAAGGTATGTATCAGATCGGCGTAGCAGGTACAGTAGCTCCATTCCCCGAATACTCTTGCATCTCTTGTAACCATTAGGTGGGTTTTGGTCTTTAGTGAACTCCCTATACAAAACCTGGTGACGCACCACGTTGTCTCGCGACTAATCATCATGAGATCCCTCTATGAGTGAGATCCATGGTTTTCAATGTACCGATCAGGAACAAACTGCATAACTACAGAGAGATGGACTTTGTGAAACATTGTCCTTCTTTTTTATCAGACACCCATTTCTAAAATAACGTTGTGTTCATAAATTTCCATATTAGCATATGATGGGAATGACAGAAATCTACTTTCACTGCAAAAAAAAAATAGTTTATCAACCTCGTCTAAGGTTCTCGAGGAAACATTGCAAATTGATTGGTCATAGCGAGGTTAAAGAAATGTCGGTTTTAAAATACTTTTACCTGCATTGTTGTGTTGATAGTAGCATGTCCAGTTGCAAACAAATAATATATGACGAGAATAACCTTAAAATGAATGTAATGAGAAGATCGAAAATACTGCGATTTAGCAATACCAAGCAGATTTACCTTCACGTTATAATGGAACGTTGAGCTACATATGCACTTTTTAATCACGTAAAGAAGAGGAAGAATTGATGCCAATGAAAGTGATAGTTGAAATGCTTGAATGGCTCGGAATGGAACATATGTCACAAAATCGATGATAAGCTGAAATACAACAGGTGTGCAAGGTGTTCAACTCCACCGTAAAGGAAATAGCGCTATGTTTCAACTTTTTCATCCTTCCAAATATTTCAGCAGTAGTTTTACTGGCTCCTTCCGCACAATATTACATATTGTGTCTAAATGAAACGTATCTTAAAAGTTTTCGGCTACCTCAGCGCCCGAGGGAGCAGCATTCTACGACATTCGAGATCTACATGAACAATGGATGCGAGAAAACGAATCGAATAGGAGAAGTGCTGGGATCCATACAGTAGATGTTTATGATGGGTCGTATGAAAATAAAAAAGTTTTTCACAATTTTCTTCAGGATTAGCTCACTCCTCCAATCCACGTGGGGACGCCCTATCATGGCTATGCTGGGATTCAAGAAAGAGACGACTGGAACGGCACTTACCGACATTCACAAAGAAGAAACAGCAGACAAAAAGCTCTTGGCGTTGATCAATCCTTGAGGGAGGCGAAATGCATTCGAGTTCATTAAGCATCGTTTGGAGGTGATTGAATGCATATCTGGCCTTTACAATGAGTCGCGGTGGCCTACCGATGTATCCAGCCAGTGCTGCTATCCTCACAGACAAGTCTGGTATCGATTTTCCGACCTTGGAGGGATGGGGGGCTTGGTGGACCATGGGCGCCGAGATCGACTCAACGTGTGTGGTGGGCGTTTCCGACCACTGCGCCACACGTGCCGTCACGGGTTTGATAAATAGATTTATTCGGCTGGTTAGCTAATTGTTAATCAAATTTTCTGAAAGAAGGTTATTTGTAAACTAGTAGGTGTGGAGGAAGGTTTCCTGGTCCCACACCTAATATTTTGATCTGTTTCCAGTTAGCTATCGAGTGAGTATATGTTGTGCGGTGAAAACTCTGGCACCCGTTATACTAAATATGGACACTATGGTGTCCCTACAGAACGGAATGGGTCAAGCTTCCATCTTTCACTGGAGGGGGCCCCAAGAATTTCCGGGTCAACTGCAGCAATATCCTTCACATAAAGTCAGTGCACAATTTATAGGTATTGGTGACTCTATAACATGTAATTTTTATCTTTATGAGATCAAATAAGCAAATACTATAGTTGGATGAGCTGGGAGAATTTGGCTGTTTTTAGATCGGAATAAGACAAATGGTGCGGTGCTGACGCAGATTTACTCCTTCCTAATAAAACAACCTGCAGTACATCGTTCATGCTCACCAACTGGTAACTCAGCGAAAGTTAATAGAATCAATTCGTCTAACATATTCCGGTTGACAAAAATGATTGATAACTCATATCTGGTCGGAAGTAGTTAAGCATTTCATCTTTAAACAAATACGTTATAGCCGACAGTTATCGTTACTAATTGAAATAAAAACTAGTAGAATGCGCAGCAGATTAATACCAAAAGTATCAAAACTCCCAAGACCGACTTTCTGTTAACCTCGGTATTAATTGATAACTCAATGTTTTTCTTCAATAAGCAGACACGAGGTTCTTAATATAGAATTTATTAGCATACAAGAGCTGACGTTTTGGCGGTTCCGCCTTCTTCAGAGCCTGGAAAGGTCAAATTGAGATGTGATCTACTCAGCCAAACACTTTCATAACCCCATTGACAAATCGATTTGCATTCGCATAAGAAACAGCTTCATTCAAACACCTACTGTTTATTTGTTGTAGTTAAGTTAGTTGATGGATAACCGCCGCACAGAGTAATACATGGACGATAACTGTGTCTGTGTCAGGTCATTGGATTAGCCTGAGGTATGGCGCCAGGTCACGCGTGGTGACAAGACACTCCTCCTAACGGTAGGTGTTTGAATGAAGCTGTTTCTTATGCGAATGCAAATCGATTTGTCAAGTTTTATCTGCTAGGGTTATGAAAGTGTTTGGCTGAATAGATCACATCTCAATTTAACCTTTCCAGGCTCTGAAGAAGGCGAAACCGCCAAAACGTCAGCTATTGTATGCTAATAAATTCTATATTAAGAACCTCGTGTCTGCTTATTGAAGAAAAACATTGAAGTATCAAAACTTTTCTAAAGCTCACAGATCGTTAGCTTTTACTCTTTATTTGGTAATTCTCACATTTTAAGCAGAAAATAGAATGGAATGACGGGATATCGTTCAATTGTAAACACTTTGCTGATGTTGCCGGCAATACTGCTTCTTTTACATTTTCGATACGATTTCTTTCTTAGAAATTCTGACATTTTGTAGATTTGTTGTAAATGAAATCTTCTGGAAAGATTATGTGGACTTTCAAAGTGGTTGGACCAGATTTATTTTAGGACTCTATCAAGGCCACATGTTCGCGTGTACCACATTCGTCGAGAAATTCACGGCAGTCATCGAGAAGGTAACTTATGAGAAATGTGGCGACTGTAAGCTATGGTAATAAAATGCTCTCAATCTTAGCTAACAAAATCTTATATCAACATTTTGTCGACAGATCAGCAATATAACTAATTTTTTTTTATTACGGTTGCAATTATACTCACCTCTCTGCATCGTTGCTGGCCGAGATATGGCAGTTGTTCGTATGTGTACATGTCTCTGGCGGTATTAGTCACGCTGTCTGAACGATAAGTGTGAAGAACAAGTCAGTGTGGTAGTTCTATAATAGAAAAAATAGCACAAAAACACTTATCAATTCATGAGCAGAGCAACGAAGGCAATTTAGAGGGAAAACAACACGTCATACGCACAAACTAAATAAGTGTCACAAGTAGTAACTGCGTTGAAATCTCCCAATGTAAGGAATATATCACGCTAACCAATATTTGTAGGGCGCGTGTAGCGCAGTAATTAGGGGTGTCCTGCGATACACACGTGGTCCTTAGTTCGATCCAGCACCAAGAATTTGGTATTATATTTATTTGGGAGTAGAACAGCACTGCCTCAATACATCGGTATGCCACCATAAGTCGTTGTATAGGCCAGGTATGCATACAACCACCTTAATGTTGCTGATTGAAGTGGAATGCACGATACATGGGTCACACGTCTAGCGCACTGTTCTTTATCCTTTAACCATTATTATTCTGCAGGTGAGTTAAAAAGGATACTGCAGAGACAAGGGGACGAACCTGTGAAAGGTCCAAATCCCCACTAGTGAAACTTTTAAAGTAAGAAGAAACAGAAGAAACAACGAGTTGTTGGAAAAACACTTTTTAAACATTTTGCATTTAGCGAATGCCTTCGGTATTTTCGAAAAGAACTGATGAAGCAGATATAATGCTCAATGGGCTCAGCGAAGCAGGTACAAAATAGGGTCATAAGATAAGTAGTGTGGAGACGGAATTTTCATTTACCCAAAGATATCAACAACAACATTAAGAGTGAAAAACTCTGCATCCATACTACTTGTTTCTGAGTTTTTTTACCTGCCAT
This sequence comes from Angiostrongylus costaricensis, assembly GCA_900624975.1. Lineage (NCBI taxonomy): Eukaryota > Metazoa > Nematoda > Chromadorea > Rhabditida > Metastrongylidae > Angiostrongylus > Angiostrongylus costaricensis. Next base: position 115,314 of record UYYA01004342.1, read on the forward strand.
GTGATGGGTTTAATCTTCATAACGGTTCAAAACACCTAAACGAAGCGTAATGAAAAAAAAACCCAAGCAGTCCCAATTATACACCAAGCGAAACATGAGAGTTTGGGCCTTTGACGAATATGCTACTTCCATAATTAAACGATGTTTACTGAAAACATGTCTACGATAAAACCTAGGCTGGACTGTTAGATGATGCGTTGGTACTGCGGATGAAAGAGGAAAGCAGCGGAGTGGGCCGTGAGAGGATTTAAACGTATCATCACAAACCATGTAGATGGTGGACGAACGTTTTAGCAATGTTTCATAGCAATAAAACTGCACTACCAGTCGAAGCCACGGTTTATTAATATAATACTGCAGATGGTTCAGCGACTTATATGGATAGCGCTGAATAAATTACGTCCACAATTTGAAGAAGGAGAAGTCGTCGAAACGTCAACCACTGAATCACGACGAGAACTGAAACCAACCTCGTCATCTTAACAAGAGCAGTTCAGAATGTAATGGTTGCTGCTGATTTTTGTTGTTCATTTGAAAAAAAAACCTTGCTGTTTACAGTGGTGTCGACGACACTTAAGGGAAAAGTATCCATCAGTGCTCACATAGCTTCATATATTGTTGAATCGAGCAAATCCGTCAAAACCGTTCGTGTTATATATAGGCGTATTCAGCGAGAGAAGTCTAATATTGTAGCTAGAAAGTCTCGTTGTACAGAAAATTATGGTGGCAAAAAAATTTCATGTGGAACGAGAAAAGACAAAACGGCAGCGCATGTCCAGCATATTTTCTTGACATTCCTTTTCAAATACAACGTTGTAAAACTTAAGGCCATCACAGATGGCCGTTTTTCTATAGCAAGAAAACCGGTTCCAATAGGACTCCGCCATAGCTTAAATGAAATAGGTAGAATGTATTAGGAGGATTAAGTTTAAAAAGGTTGAGAGGTTAAAAAGGGTTAACAAGGTTGAAAACTACCTAATGAAGAGGAATATTTCTGTGAAACGTTTATATGTGATCTTTGGTTTATTTAGGTTAAAGTCTTAAAAAAGCAAGTGCTTTTGAACTGCCACGACCGACTTTCTATTAACCTCGGCATTGATCAAGTGATTTCCTTCGTATTTTTGTTGAGCAAACAAGTGAGCAGTTGATCAAGTGCTTTTGCTTTGACTTTGATGCTCTGGTGTCGAAGGCGAATGCAGTTTGAAAGCACTATGGTATTTGCTTGTCATAAAATTTTTATCGGTCTTTTTTCTAAATCTTGACTCTCCGGGCTTAAACGAAGTCTGGTAAATTTTGTTTCCCTTCTATACGTTCTAGATTCCAAATGTTTAAACGGCACTTTCGGTATACTACTTTTTTCATTTTCAAGAAAAATGTTGTGCTGACGTTCTACGGATTCAGAAGAAGCTTCGTCGAGAATTTTTCCATGAATTCAAGGCTTTGAAGAGTAGAAGGCAAGTGGCCTTCTATTATAAGACGATGGGTATTTGAAAACGTCAGATAAATTACATCAATGCACAACTTTTTTAAGAGCTTGTAAACGTGCTATGCATAAGTTATAGAGCTATCTCAGAAAATTCTGAGGAAGTTTTAATCCCGTACAAGGAACCATTGATCAAAAAATGGTCATGAAGGGTAGTGAAAACATTCTCAGATCTAAAAATTATACTGTATTCCCTCTAATGATTTATAATACCATTTGTTAAATGTTGCATGCATGATGTCGAACAACGATGTAGATCGGTGTGTTCCTTTCCCAGCAGCATCACTCACGCTAAGAAAGCATGCAATATTTGCATTCCAAAGAGAAGCCAAGAGCAATGGCAGAAAGTGCCACAGAAAATTTTTGGTTTTACATAATTCTTAGCAAAGGCAGATCAGCTATTTATGTATTTAAGTGACAGAAAGAAATGTCTGAGTTTACATCCCCGAAAACGTATTAATTGCAATGATTCTCAGTTCCATTTAGGCTTCCGTGTAGGACAGCGGTTAGAGGTACGACGAAATCCAGACGTGGTCCCTAGTTGGATTTGTTCCATTTAGCAAAACACGTCGTACATTGTTTCTGCTCGCAAAATTGGCTACAGATTTGCTTTGAAGGTTAAAAGAGATTGAACTGATGCGACCACAGGCCGCGGAAGCCACTGCTTTGGCTAAATATGCAATCAGTCACCGCTATAATATCGAATAGAGTCGAATCTATAGCACATTCTTAAAGAATTGATCAGTTCGGGTACTTTCTAATGCTGCTTAAATTTATAAAGCTAAATTTTCAAAGAAAGAAAGCACTTTGTGATGCTGTTTGAAATGCGGTACTGAGGATACGTGCAAATTACCAATCCAGCACTGTTGTAAGCCAACCTTTACCACCCTTCCAGTGTCGAGGATTTGGTATCGGACTCGTCTACGAAGTTTTCTCACGACCACAAGGACTAGAAACGCCTTAACATGGTTATGTCAAGATGAGCTTTCGCACAAAATGAATCGCTCGACCAGTACTCAGCGGCATTCAAGAAGAAGACCAAAAAATCTCAATCAATAGCCAAAGCAACACGGAAACCCAAAAGCATCCGTGGAACGATGATGTAAGTGAACAAGTCGAGGGCACTAATTACGAGTATATAAAGCTGAAATTTCTGCTAAAAACTGCAATAATAAATTGAAATATGATCGTATCCTAGAAGGGCGGGTGATGGCGCAGTGGTTGGAGGTTAGAGGCACCACTGTGACACACACGTGGAATCGATCCCCGAGCCCCATGGCTCACCATGCCTTCCATCCCTCCAAGGTCGGCAAATTGGCGCCAGACTTCTCTGGGAGGATAGCAGCACTGGCTCGATACATCGGTAGGCCACCACGAGTCGTTGTAAACGCCAGATATGCACTCAATCACCTCCAGCAATACTTAATGAAGTCGAATTCATAACGCATCCCTCAGGGATTGATCAACGCCGAGAGCTTTTATTTTATTATGATCCTATAGCCTGTATGGTGTCAATTGTGCTAAAATAATTGAGCAATGAATAGGTGTTTGAAATTATGAATACAAATCTTCTGTACAACCCGTACTTAGCTCAAATTTCCACCCGAGAGAAATATCTTTGGAAAAATTTTGAGCAGTTTTTAAATACGTAAGAAACTACCGGTGTCAAAGTTAAAAGTATTCAGAACAAGTGGATAATTCGAATGAAGACTTCTTGTTTCAGAGCGATACACTAAATCTCAAACATGGGTAACTAAGCCGTAACATAATAAGGGTAAACAGAAATGTTGTTTATATACAATATTGGAATAACTGTAACAGTGCAAGTATTGACATGATCACTAGGCAACTATCATAGTTGTTCTAGTAACGAGAATGAATATCTATTCATCACACAAACACTTCAAAAGATATTGATTGATTTAGGTGCAATGAAATTGTAAGTGGATGATTTGATGCCGTAATGGCGACTTTCGTAGACTGCTTATAATAGGTGAAACTATTTGAAACAGTTATTAGAACATTGCGCAGAGATTAAACCAGGATTGACTATAACCTTACTTACTTATATGGTCTTATAAACTGATCTTGCTGAGCTGAGACGAGGCTGGTACAGGTTTTCGTCTTCGTTGCTGCTGGTGTTGTTGGTCGATGGCTGACGTCGTATTTGTACAAAAATAGTTCAATTGGATAAAAAAACCAAAATATTAACGAAGATCTAACATATGAATAAACACCATGTTGATCAAAAACTACTCACAGTGCTGTTACAAGTAGGACTTCTGACGCGTTGTTCACGTGGGACGACGAGCCCACCCATGAGTCAAAAAATCATTTTTAAATATGGTGTCAGGTTGGTGATAATAGGGCATTCGTCTTTCCGGTCCATCTTTGGATTTTTGAAATTTATTCAAAACGCCTCAAGAGTTTTGATGTTTTTGATTCCTGGGCTAGGATCCACACAGTCACTTCAAAATCATCGCCGTTGTGCTTTTGTGCTCTATGCGTACCTAGAGGAGTGTTTAGACGGATTTTAACTTTTCCATCTATATGTTCTTTCATGGGGACACAAAATGGTCTACCCGTTTCCCAATATATTCTTCACCGCATGCGTTACATGAGATCAAGTATATTATACCTAGACTCATGCAATCCCCGTCTCTTCTGTTAGAACAGATCATACAGTTTTCTGAGCTGCACAAACGATCATAGAGACGGTTTCGAACTAACTGGCGGCGTAGGGTATTGGGTGGGATGCCAACAATCGTTACATAATTTTCAAGACCACTTTTTCTTAAGCACTTTTTAATGGCGTGACTTACTTCATTTGATATGAAGGGCAGCTAATCTTACTTTCGTCTGGAATATTATTTTAGGAAACTACCCAACGTTTCCTCTAACCCGAGTGGCTTTTACTTCGTAGCCATTGGAAATGGCAATTTTTCGTGCCAGGTTTCGCTATTCCTTCCTTTCCTCTTCTCCTATACACATTTTTAGACGTACGATACATATTTTTGATAAGTGCTTTTTTTATGTATGAATGATTACAGGAGAGGTAGTGAACTGGTATGTTTTTACTACTTGGCTTACGATTCCGTTTTGTTATATAGCCACTTACTGAGAGCTTTATTTGGATGTTTAAGAATGGAAGCCATTTCTCGGTTGGTTTTTTTCGTGTAAATTTTATATACTCAGACTGTCGGTTTAACAATTCAAGGCACTCATCCATCTGTTCTTTAGTGCAACAGACGATGATGCAGTCGTCTATGTATCGACAGTAGAGTAAAGGTCGGTGATCGAGAACTGGAGCTTCCACCTTAGATATAGAGAACATTCTTTACGAATATTGGAATGTTCTCTATGTAAATTAATTATAATCTTATGTCAAACATTTCAAATAC